>SKCR01036172.1:0-169017 GCA_019454045.1 Zanthoxylum bungeanum
GAGATCTGGTATCCAATACCTATAGTTGTTGTATTGTGAAAATCAATATTTTCTATACACAACTATACACCTCATTTCTTCAGCTTTAATATTTGCATTCAACTATTCACAACAATTGCAAATAATTGATTAGAAAATCGTGGTCAGAGACATTACTCTAAAGGTAATTAAAGCTTAGAAACGTCATTACTAGATAAACAAATACCTAATAGGGCTTTCTAAATGACAGTCAAGAATCTCGAGACATGAACTAATTAAGTCAATTCTTACTGCATAAGAAACTATTATCTCTAAAGTATTATATCCGAAAGGGGATATCTATCTAGATTATCTATCATGACTTAGAAAACTAAGTCATTAACCATCTTTATTTTTGAAGAAAATCGGAACAATAGTTCCCGATGGTTTAGACCAATCTAATAATATCCTAGTCTATTAGTATCTAGAACCTATTCTAGAATAACTGCAAACCAAGAGTCAAGTCAGATAACATATCAAAATATATATGTGCAGTAAAAAAAGTTTAATTCTATCTACTATAGAATAAGGAAACAAACAATCGGCAATTTCCATAATAGCATACACTGCTTAAGTTATGGAATATTTTAAACTTAGCAGTGCCTCCACTATTTTTACGTAATGCCGTAATCCCCAACGGAAAGACGAGAATTCAATAATTAAATCGAATTCCATAATGGGAAGAGGACCCCATGAATATATTTCGACTCACAGCAGAGGTACGGTCTCGCCGACGTATATTCACAGGTAGACAACTAATTGTCAATCACTTACTAGTGACTCCAAGGTTCCGGTCCTGGTCGTTTCTCGTTGTCGCTGCGAAGGCAGGCCCACAAGGAGACGTACCAAGGTTAAACTTGTCAATGATAAACTCAAGTTACTTGCGTAACCTGACAGCTAGGGCACGTTCAGGATTCCGCTTTCGCTTGAATTTATCTAGTATCTAATATACATTCGGCATAAATAAATTTCTATCAGCACACCCTCACAGCAGAGGCACGGTCTCGGATGTAGTCAACGAAAATATATTATAAACCGTATTGACAAGACGGACCAAGAAACAAGTATTCCAAATACTAGTTACTTTAAAACCTTATTAAGCGGGGAATTCCATTAAGTGTCATACACCCTAAATCTAATCAAATTAGATTATAACATGCATGTATAAAGTCAAGAAAACATGATTAAACATGAATAAAAACAAGCTAATCATTTATGGAGGCCTAGAATCAGACTCGCTCTGATACCATTTTGTAGGGGTTTTAGGGGGCAGATCCGGTAACGCAGCGGAAGCGGCGGAAGATCTTATCTTCCGATTTCAAAACTTTTTCTCGGATTAATTAAATAAAAATATTTATTTAATTATCCAATAATCAAATTATGAAATAAAATTCAAATAAATCATATTTAAGTGAATTTACCAATTGCCCTTATATTGGTATTTTGTCCATTTTAGTCCGAAATTGATCTAATCAATTTTGAATGATTTAAATCATTTCTAAGATGAACTTAGCATGTTCAAAACATCAAAACACCAAAAGCACCAAAAATCCCCAAAAGTCTATCCTTGGCCGAATGCCTCCCATTAGGCTCCAAAGTGTGCACTTTGTCATTTCATGCATCAAAACACATCAAGATGTAATCCAATGATCATGAAACTTTATATGAATCATATACACATCCAAATGCACAACATATATGAAAACCCCCAAATTTTGAATTGGTCATGAACCCTAATTTTTCAATTTCTTCAAATTGGACAAATTAGACCAAATGGTTAAATCAATTACTTCAATCATGTTTCTTCCATCCAATCAAAGTCTCAACACAATGAAACAACTCAAGATCAAATCTAGGTCATCTAAGAGTGGGTCAACAACTCTAGATTAGCAACATGGTTTCCAAAACCTTAAAAGAAAGTTATAACTACAATAGTCACAACCTTCCTTCATCATACATGCTCAACACTTCCATCAAAACTTCCATCAACAAAAACACAAGGAATAAAGAAAGAAATAACCTAAGAACATCATATGTTAAAGCCTAGATCCTAAGGAACATTTTCCTTTCTAATAGCAAGTTTGAAAAAACTTACTAAAATCCAAGCTTTCTTTGATTTCTTCTTTCTTTCTCACAAGCTTCCTTTGCTTCCATTAATGGAGTTTTCTTTAAAGTGTATTAGGTTAAAAGCAAATGAAATGAAAAACAATATATACAAGCTTGGAAAAAGCCCTTGGCCGAAATTGGTAAGGCAAATTACAAGAATATTAATTTCATCTTCATTTGTCTTTCATTTGTTCAACTTGGTAAATATCTAAAACAACTTTAAAGATATTTAATTTAGTCAACAAATGCAACTTAGAAAATATAACTTTTATATCTAAAGTGTAATGGCCGAAATATCAAGAAAAATAAGAAAAAAGATATTTTCATTTTTCAAACAATTTGAACAAATATCTTAAGAAGTCAAAATCAATTTGACAACCTTTTCCTTTAATGTATAAGTCAACAATTGCAACTTATAATCACTTCCTAACTTTATCATTTGGTGATATATTTATATTTTAATTATATTAATCATTTAACAATTAAATAATTAATTAATTAATTAAATACAAATATATCAAAATATGTATTATATTTACTTTAAATATCTCAAATACATATATTGATGATATATGTCAAATACCTTTATTTGACTATTTATTAATGTGTATTTAATAATATCATTATTAAATACAAATACACATTAATTAGGAAATGACGGTTCGGCCCGTTCGCATGTATTTTTCGTTTAACGATTAAACGATTTATAAATAATCATCATTATTCATAAATGTTGCTCTAGTGCTCTACGAGTATGTTCATTATTGAGACTCTCTATATTCAGGTATATCCGTCACGAAATCCAATTTCATGTCCATAATCTATCCACCCGTAGATTATGACGATCACGGATAAACTAGCTGAATCATACAGGTCGAGGTCATTGCATACGTATAATCCCTCCGTCACAGGTATCCGGATAATCCCAGAGATATAGATGTAAACGTCAAATCTCTATAGGTATTATCTCGTCGACGTATCTATTAGCAATCTCTAAATAACACTCGGAACTTACTTCCGATGTATACTGTGGCCACAGATTTAACAGACTGCTAATTATTTATGGACTACCTATGCTCTGTACACAGAACTGACGGATCCTATCTTGACACACACAGGATATCCTGAGGATCGATCCACACCCAACGAACAGGCGGAGGTCTGATCTAAATAGATCGGTGACGTGACTGCCATCTAAGTGTGGAGGATGTCTCATACATCCACAGTGGTATCTCAAGTCGAAGGACCACTATTCTACTCAACCGAGAAGATTCTTATTGACGTTGGCGTACCATCCATTAAGAATCTTCGGTGAGCCGTTCAGTGTTTATCCACTATAAAACCTACACGTCTATACGAGTCTCCATAGACTCATGGTTCATTGGGATAAACCATCGGACCAAGTCTCGATATACGACATGTACTGGTCTCAACGGATTTGACTAACCGACCCATGTTAGCAAATCTTGACCAGGAACTATGTTTGATAATATTCATATAGCAGTGACACTTTCCAATGTCAATTACAAACTAACTTTGTAACTGTGTACTGCATTATATATTATCGGGCCTTTGTCTAATATATACATATCACTAAACCACATTTAGTTTCAATCTAATCGTAATCAGATCGAATACGTATATAAGAACAAGAGGTGCAACCATAAATAAGTAATATTATGGAATAAGGGGATGTTCGTATTCATGAATCAGACATAAATACGGTCCGGATTGGCGCTCTGAGCACCAACCCCAACATCATCATCACTAAACGAATCATGCACAACTTCCTTAGTGATTTCATCGCAAACGTTTTTGGCTCTCTATAACCAGGAAGCTTTTTCTCAAACCTGCACTTTTCCTACGAGTTCATCTAAATTAAGCTGATCGAGGTCATTACTTTCCTCGATGGCGGTGATTTTGGGTAGGAACTTATCAGGTAGGGATCTCAGGATTTTCCTAACTATCCTACTGGTAGGAATAGTCTCACATAGGTTAAAACTAGAGTTAACAATATCGTTAATCTCAGCATAAAACTCATCAAAGGTCTCATCATCTTTCATTCTAGCGACCTCAAACCTAGTAGCAAGATCCTGGAGTCTACTATTTTTAACAGACAATGTGCCCTCATGCACAGTCTGCAGGATGTCCCAAACATCCTTGGCTATCTCACACATAGAGATTCTCCTAAATTCAGCAGAACAAACAGCACCATGTATGGCATTAACAGCCTTGCTGTTCCTATTGCTAGCATCAAATTCGTCTTTGGTCCAGGTCAATTTATCTTTAGGGGAAGATACCCCATCAACAATAACAACGGGAGGTTTCCACCCGTGTTCAACAGTCATCCAGACCCTCTCATCTAAGGACTTAAGGAACGCTCTCATGCGAACCTTCCAATGCAAATATTCCGTGCCATCAAAAAATGGCGGACAATTTAAGGGTTGACTACGCTCCATAGCTACTGGGTCAAGGATCGAGTTCAGGCTCTGATACCAATTGAAAATTCGGGGTTATCCTAAGTTCTGACCCTATGCGGAATTATAAACAATAAGCAGGACAAGTCATGTTACTGCTACTATGGAATAGAAACAGGCAATTACCAATTCAACCAACAACAATAAAATCCACAATATTAATCAATAATAGAAATTGCGGAAAAGTAAATCAATCACACAAAATTCAACACAATAATTTTGGTGACGAAGTGGAAAACTCTTCCGAGTAAAAAACCACTCCGGGTATAGGCTACCACCCGAATCCACTATATCGAGAAAAACTTACAGCGATGGTCAAGACCTATGGTGGCAACTCCACCGACTCAAGCACCTCAATACTGCAAGAACTCAAGGCAACTCCTCAAGCCCGCGACCCACGGTTTTCTTCAGAACCTCTGAAGTCTCTGAGTAGATTATATCACCAATGACGCCGGAACTCCGACTACCAAACTTCCTCCTAAAGAACTCTAAAGGATTAGGGAATTTGGGTTAAGTTGTGTTGAAGGTTTATCAAAGAATGGATTTCACCATTAACAAAGAAGACATAAGATTCAAAGAGTCTTCAAGGTGAAATGAAAGAGAGTTGAAAGCTTTGAGAATATTTGGCTCAAGAGAAATATGCTTCAACTAATGAGAATGGCGGCTAAGGGTTATATTTATAGGTAGGGTGAAAACCTAGGGTTTTGCAGGCCAAAAACGCGTTCAGATCGCAGTCGCGTTCGAACGCTTACTAGAACGCTACACGAACGCGCCCTTTCTGTGAAGACTCGTTCGAACGTCAATAGAATGCACAACGAACGTGAGCTCTCTGGAATGCTCCCGTTTGAACCCCACAACAACGTGCCTCGAACGTTTGCTCTCTGGAATGCTCCCGTTCGAACCCAATAAAGAACGTGTCACTAACGCCACACGTTCGAACCCATAAACGAACGCAGCACTAACGCCAATCGTTCGAGCACTGCAATGAACGCACCACGAACGTATGTCTGATGCACAGCAGCCAGAAACCAGTCCAATTGCACAAAGATCCTCATGAAAGATTACAACTCAATTGAACTTGTTTTGTCACGGATACATGCCAATAAAAAAAGGTGCTAACACTTCTTTTTCCTCTCTTCTTCGTATGGCTCAGCCTCCTTACCTCTTTTCTTTGTTTCAGTTTGAAGACACTGGTCCGAATTGAGATTTTTCCCCTGTTTGTCCTTCTCATCGATTCTTTTCCACTTCCTCGGCACTTTTTCATCTTTAGCCTGGCCCACCCCATCTACCAAGGGTGTATTTTGATGTGTTTGGGTTGAGGTCTCCACCGGCCCAATATTCTTTTGGCTAGATTTTGTTTTCAGCCCATCCGAAAGGGAAATTGTTTGAATTTTCCCTGGCCCATTTTGTCATCCCCCAAGACAGCCGCTTGATATTCCTTTCCCCCCTTCTCATTCCTTGACGACCTAGAGACTCCAAACCTATTTTTGACCTGAGGGTCTGAGGCTACTCCTTGATCTATCAGGCTTTCCGCCGCTTCTGAGATAAAATGTTCTTTCACCAAAAGGGATATATCCATCATATCTACGCCCGATGCTTCTGCCAGGGGGGGCACAATTGTCTAAATCTGAGTACTGGTAGGTTTTATGTGTTGGAAGTGGAGAGATTGGGGTTTGGTTGGTAGGGGTTGTAGGTTGTGTCAGACTAATCAGCTCGGTTTGGTTTTCTGGTAATCCACTCTGGTTTTGGGATTCTGAGCACCGGTTTTCCGCGGTTTTCTGGTCAGGAGGGTCAGTTTGCATCAGAGGAAGGGTGGTGTTCATATTGTTTTTGGTCCCTGGCGAGTGGGGATTTGGATTTTGGTTAATTTGGTGTGAGTGAGAGGAGTTGGGTTTCTGTGTTGGAATTTGTTGGGGGGCTAAGGCGTTTGGGTTTTGAGTGATGATCTTGTTTTGGAGGGTTGGGGTTTCATCTGAATTCATTTGGGTAGACTCTCCCATTTTTCCCACCATGGAGTGACTGTCTTTATTTTTAGCAGTCTTGGCACTAACGCCACCCATATTAGCTCGCATCCATGCACCGAATCTGAAGTTGGATCTACCTCCTTGTTCTTCCATTACAGTCCCTGAGCCCCTTTCCTGCACACACTCCCTATGGGCATGCCCCAACAGACCACATTTGAAGCAGAACTCCGGTAGTCGCTCATAAAGGACTGGTATAATCGTAACTGACTCTCCTCCAGTTTTCCCCAGACAAAGCCACGGTTTAAGTGGATTAGAGATGTCTATATCGACTCTGGCCCTAATATATCTACCCACACAGTTTCCATTTGGTCCCAGATCCACCTCAACCACATCACCTAATTGTTTTGCTAAAAAAACAGCTGCTCCCTCATTCATGCAAGCAACCGGGACATTGTGAAACTGGACCCAGAAACCAGTTCGGTCGAACTTTTGTTTTGTGATTTCCCCCAAACCCCTAAGTGTAGATAAAACTAGAAGTGCATTACCAAAATGCCACGGCCCTGATTTTAGGATTCTGTTCCGGTCGTTTTCGCTTGTGAAGTGGAAAAGAAAGATATTTTGTCCAACCCATTCAATTTTGACACCATGGACTACTCTCCAAGCATTCTGTATGGTGATTTTAAAAGCCTCTCTATTAATCAGCTTTGTTGACAGAACTTTCCCTGCAATGCATAACCCTAACATCTCCTCCCCAGCTGCTTCCAAGTTTTCTGGTAAAATTACTTTGTTGTTGCTTGAGTCTCGAATAGCTAATGCTTCACATAGCTTTACAATTTCCTCAGTTTCCATTTTCCAAAGGACAAGAAGATTAAACTCAAACAGTGAGTCTGAAACCCTCCCCTAGCCTGAGATTCCTTCCACACATCCACTGATCTCTAAGAGAAAACAATCAGCACCCACTATCAGGTGAATGAAATAGGTTCAAAAGAACCTAGAGAGCCGCTTCCACCAACCCTTTCCAGAGAGAAAAAGCGGAGAAGAAAAAAGTTCAACAAATAAGATTCTTTTTTTTTTTTTTCTTTTCTTTTTTTTGCTTCTTCTTAAATCTTTTTTTTTTTTTTTTTTTTTTTTTTTAAAGTACAAAATATCCTCAAATCATTATTGCTAGCTTAAGTGTTTAGGGTCATGATCCATATACGTAATGGCGAATTTTATGGGACACAAACGAAAGAATTTATTCTGAATACGGATATTGAAAACAAACATGACATTATTATGAACATAAAATGCCAAAGTATAGAATCCCAGGAGATTGACCCAATTTAAATGGATATAATTAGGGATAGCAATGGAACAGATTAGGTTTGGGTTTTTCCGTGTCCATACCGGGCTCATTTTCTGTTGGGCCAGGCTACTCTTTAAAAATATAATTTTTTTTAAAAGAAAATCCAATTTTTTTTTTTTAACACTTGAAATGGAAAAATTTAGATTTTCAATGTTTTTATTGATTTTTTGAATTGAACATTAAAAATATAGTTATACAAGGCTCAATTTTTTCTGCCATAATTACTTCCTTATAATCTAACATTCTTGCCAATCCTGATCAAACCGATAGTTACCAAATAGATACAATCTTCTCATGATAAAACTTCAATTTTTTTTTAAATAATAAAAGAAAAATTCAGTCCTCTTCAGTTATTTATTTATTGACATTCATCAGACTACTTTCTTGTTATTTTCATAATATAATTCTTTCTATAGAATTTAACGGCTTAACTTTCAGCTATTATATATGACAGTTAGAAAAAACAAAATTATAAAACTTGGCATAATTTTATTGCTTGATAATATTGATTTTTTTTTATTCAATATTTACTACTAAGATGTTGATGGTGATTTTTGGGCACAAGGATCCCAGCAAAGCAAGAAGGGTATAAATGAGATTTTCATTTCCGAGGTTATGAGGGCCGAAGCTCGGGGAGAATGGGCATCCCGCCTAGCGATAGGGTAGGGTCGATTCATATACGTCACCTGACCCGAGGAGTGAAGATGTTCAGGGCAGCTCAGATAGTTGATTTCTTGATACTGTCCCGACCTGCTTGCTCGGCAACCGTCACTCCTGATTTCCGACCCGGTAGAGATGGTCGGGATGTTGGCTTTTAATCACATGATCATGGTTGGGTAGTTGAAATCTGACATAGGGACTCGCATTCTCTAAAAGGTCTGATATGATGGTAGTAGGTGGCTAGTTCATCTTCTGACAGTAGATAACATGTGACCGTGGCCAAGAGTAGCATGCTTTAGTGAGATATAGGCTTCAGAGGGCAGATGTGTCAGGCCGTAGGGTTACTGTTTGTAGAGCAGGTGGAGCAGAGAGCCTTGGCATTGATGGCATATTCATGTGGCTGACGTCACAGAGACAATGTAATAGTGTAATTTACCATAATATATAAAGGGTTTGGGGAGTTCATGGTAAAAGGGTTAGCAAATTGTACTCAAACACAACTTGTAAGAAAAGAGAGCAAAAAGTTTGTAAGACATAATAAGGGTAGGTCGGTCAAAGCTGAGCACTTGTGTGGAGAGGTCGGTCCAACCCGACCACGTTATAAAAAATTTCATTTTCTTTGTGCCCGTGGACTTAGGTTGGATCCATTCCACCAAACAACGTTAAACCTTCTATTTTGTTCGTGTTTTCTCCTCTTTTGATAAAGTTTGTATTTGGTCCTCAATCCAAATAAATTCACAGTTGAGGGAAGGTTGTTTGAGTAGTAAGTTTATCGATTTCCCTCTGGAACGAAGATCGACCGTCCACAGTTGGCGCCGTCTGTGGGGAATCAGTACAAAAAGTAGCAAACACACTCAGACGATGGCAGGCGACGTGAACCATAAATCTTAAGAGGGTTCAACCACAAAGTAGACGGAGAAGATGGAAGAGACCATGCAAAAAGAGAGGGAAGAAGCACAGAAGGAGAGAGAATCGACTCATATCGTCATGAAAGCCATGATGGAGAAGTTGGAGGAGTTATAAAAGACAAATGAGGAAAAAATAGAGGTAGGTCCCAGCCGTATGAGAGGAGAGATAGCAAGGGGAATGAAGGTTGCTAGGTCGGGTGATGGTGGTGGAAATGAGAAGAGGGGTGCTCATAGAATGAGATCCGTAGTCTTCGCCGGAACTGAACCGGTAAGGGAACTGTGGGAAGAAGAAGAAGGTAGGCAGACCCCAGAGTCCTCTAATAATAGTATGTGCTACGCGGAGAGTGAACTGAAATGGTGTCCTGAGGAAGAACAGTGAGTCCCCAGTTATGGGAGGAACCGTGCCCGGAGTGGAAGAAGAGGGAAAGCTCACGGCCGAGAGCATGACAGCTCCGAGAACCAGATGAGGAGTTGATTCCGAAAAGAGATGAGAAAATAAGAAGAAAATGTGAAATGGGGAAAGAGAGACGACCGAGACATGGAGACAGCCTCCCCTTTCACCGAGGAGACAATGGCGATGGATTTTCCTAGGCGGTTCACCATGCCTTCTATGGATCTATACAAAGGTAACACGTATCCCAAGTCCCATGTGGAGAAGTTTGCTTACTGATGGAAATCTAGGGGATGACATGAGCGGCCATATGTAAAGTGTTCCCTTTGACCTTGGGTGAGTTTGCCATCTTGTGGTTCAGAAGCTTGACGTCGGGGAGCATCGGCAGTTTTACCCAGTTGAGATAGTCCTTTGTACGATACTTTAAAGGGCTTGCGTGCCAAGGAAGATGGTGGGATCGCTCATGTTAATGAAGCAGAGAGATGATGAGCCTTTGAAAAATTTTATTGATAGATACCATAACCTGGTGTTGGAGATCGGGGCGTATGCGTCCCTAGTGGCGTTGGAAACTTTCAAAGGAGCCCTCAAAATCGGGAGGTTATGGTCCCACCTGAGAATACAAGAGATATTAGACTATACCACGACTTTGGAGCAGACACGAAAGTTTGTGTTGATGGAGGGAGAGGAGAAGATCGCCCGAGGCGGGAGTATTCAAAAGCCAAGAATAGTCAGGCCGGAGAACCGACGTGATGCGGGTAAGGATCAGAGGGAACCGGCTCCGAGCCAGAAAGAGTTCAGGCCAATGGCCTAGAGTAACCCAGCACAAGAAAAAAGGCTGCCAGTCAAGGTCTCCTATATCGCGGGAGGCTCGGATTACACTCCTTTGAACATGTCGGTATCGCAAATAGCTCAGGAGATTCAAGACAAAGGTCTGCTGACTAAGCCCAACCCCAGGCGATTCCCAGTCGATAAGAAGGACGCCGGGGCGTACTGCATGCATCATAATGCAAAGCGGCATGCCACATTTAGATGCATGGACTTGCAAGAACAGGTAGATGACCTGGTTCAAAATGGCTATTTTAATGAATGCATAGACAAAGAGGCCATGAAGGTCATGCTGTATAGGGAGCGGAAGCCGATGTCACAATAGCTGGGGGAAGAACATTGGTAGGGGATTCAAATCGGTCTAGGAAAAATTACTGTCAGACAAGGAGCCTGAATGTGCTGACGATTGAAAGGGGCCCGAGGATTCAAAGGTCCCGACCTATTCCCATTATGTTTACAGAGGACGATGCCAAGGGCGTGAGCTACCCCCATGATGATGCATTGATATTCAAGGTCGTTATCGAAGAGGCCGAGGTGGACATAATACTGGTGGATCCAGGGAGTGCTGTAGACATTATCTCCAATGAAGCTTTGTATGGATTGAGCGTGGATTACACCACCCTAACCCAGGATGCAATGCCGCTGTTTGGATTCGAGTGAGCAACTGTCGTCCCGTTAGGTTGGAGACAGTTGGCAATGAAGATCGGGATAGCCCTCATACTCAGACTATGATGATAGACTTCACAGTGGTAAATTGTTTGATCAGTTACTAGATGATTGTAGGAAGACCTTTCATGATGAAGTCCAAGGGCGACCATGTCATGTCATTATCTGAAGCTGAACTTCCCGACCCGGGAGAGGGTCGGGGTGGTATGCGGGAGCCAGAAGGCGACAAAGAGTCATTTGCTACTGTTTCCATGGAAACACTTTGTGTTAAAGAGATGGGCATGAAGAGAAAAGAGAGGGAATGAGAGACAGCGGAGATAGAGTTGGATCCCCGACCTGAGGAATCTATTGTGTTAGGAGCGAGTGAAGAGCTAGAGCTGGTAGAGCTCTTCGGCCCGGGAAAAACTATTAAGGTCGGGGCAGGACTGAAGACAAGTTTGAAGAAACAGTTGTTGGATTTTTTGAAGGGGTACATGGATGTTTTCACGTGGGGGCACATAGAGATGCCCGGGATCGACCCTAAGTTCATCATTCACCGCTTGGCAGTTGACCAAGCTCATAAGCCAACGAAGCAGAATATGAGAATTTTCAATCAGGAACGGTATGGGGCGATCCGAACAGAAGTTGAGAAATTACTGAAGGCCAGGTTTATCAGGGAAGTCAAATACCCAGAATGGGTATCCAATGTGGTCTTGGTGAAGAAGGCCAACGGGAAGTGGAGGATGTGTGTGTGGACTTTTCCGATCTGAACAAAGCTTGCCTGAAGGACAGCTTCCCACTTCCTAAGTTTGATCAGCGAGTGGACTCCACGACGTGTCGTGGACTGCTCAGTTTCATGGATACCTTCTCGAGTTATAATCAGGTCAGGATGCATCCCGAGGATAAAGAAAAGACATCTTTTATCACCGAACAAAGGTTGTACTGCTAAGGATGATGCCTTTTGGACTGAAGAACACCGGGGATACTTATCATAAATTAGTGAATAAGGTTTTAAAACCTCTTATCGGCAAGACAATACAAGTCTATGTCGATGACAGGATCACAATGACGAAGGAGCTCGAAAATCATTTAACTGACCTCATGGGGACATTTGAGTTGTTAAAGAAGCACAACATGAGGTTGAATCTAGATAAGTGCGCCTTTGGGGTATATTCGAGAAGTTGTTGGGATATATGGTCAGTGCCCGGGGTATCGAGGCAAACTCATAGAAGATCAAATCAGTTCTGGATCTAAAGCCTCTAAAGACGGTCAAGGAGGTGCAGAGCCTGGCAGGTCAGGTGGCAGCATTGAACCTGTTCATTTCCAAGGCCACCGATAAATGTCACATTTTCTTCAAGCTGATTAAGAAGGCCAAAAAAGAGGTCAGCTAGACATCCGAATGTGAGGATGCATTCCAGTAGCTGAAGAAGTATCTAGCACAACCTCCATTATTGGCAAAGCCGATCCCATGTGAAACTTTGTTCCTGTACTTAGCTGTTTCGAATATGCTGTGAGTTCGGTGTTGTTGAAGGAGTTAGACAAGATCCAAAGGCGAGTGTACTTTACTAGCAAGGCCCTTTTGGATGCGGAAACCCGATATCCCGCTTATAAGCTGGTGGCTCAGTCTTTGGTCACTGCGGCAAGGAAGACATGCCCTTACTGTTGGACAATTATGACCCATAGCATCACTATTTGTACAGATCATGGTGTTGTACAAATTAACTATGTGATAAAGGAAATTGCTCTTTTATCATTTGTAATTAGATTACCAAGATGTATAAATGATAAAAGGTCCTTATGATTAGTTCCGGATTGAGATGATATGAGACAGTATCAATCCACGAAGGTTTAATCATTAAATATCCCTAGTCATAGTATTATCGAGATTGAACATCAATAATGCGTAAAAGACTAGTATTCACTTGTGCGCGTTGTGGGAGCATAACGACATAGTTATCATATATTTTGGGTATATGATACTCATGCAAGTGTAATAGGAGGTAGTGTTTACCGATGGTACGAGAATAGCTTCGCTCTGGATAGACCCCTCAGAATTCCTTGTAGTATGACTATGTGTCTATGGAAGTCTGAATCAGGGTAGGTGTATTTGGTCTTAACCTGAGACTTGCACCGCTATACTTGCGACAATCAATTACTTTGGTTTTGGTCGTTCCAGGGGATCAGTTAACTGGGTTCTGTGTACGCCTTTTCTGGGTATATTGAAAATCGTAGTGTATTGGGTGTGATGTCAAGACGGACGTATCACTCCAGTCATAGTAGGAGAGATGATGATCACGTAGGATACAGAACTGGTGCTCTTATGTACTGCAGTCATCGGGATAATTGACTAGGTCATGATTATCCGATTATAGAGACTAGTTACCAGAGATCCGATATGTGCTTCGTTCGTGGCAGACACAATTCCAGCCCTAGGCCTAGCATGTGACATCCGATACTGGATCACAATACGCAATACTACGTATACTACGCCTGATATAGATCACATATTCCTTAAGAATATTTCTGGAGAATTGGGTAGGCACGGTGCTTTGCTAGAAGCTAACCATGTCTTGTAAATCGGTAAAAGCGTAGTACTAGGTACGTACGTGTTCGGATGGTCCGACGACCGGATTTACTACCAACATATCCGGGGATCTCATGGGTCGCTTCCTGAAGATTCACCGATGACGTATGACTCACACTTTATTAATCCAGAATTAATTAGTAAGAGAGAGAAAATTAATCTGGGATTAATTACAGAGATATTTTATCTGAGATAAAATATCATTTAAAGAGAGAGAACGATTAATTTAGAATTAATCGATAAAATAATATATTTGATATATTATACGAAATTGGATTTCGACGCGAAATTAAAATTAGATTTTAATTCGGGCGACCGAATTAATTTAGAATTAATTCGTTAGCGACGTGAATAGTAATTTTGCTATGCATAATTATTTAATTATGTCGCAACGGAAAATTTGTTAATTCGGAATTAGCGAACCCGAGCCCGGGAGTGTTTGAGGGCACACTCGCATTTCGAATTCAAGTGCGGCCCACAGTCACATCAAGCATCAAATCATTAGTCACTTTGATTGATGTGATGTCTAGTCACTTTGAGTGATGTGACAACTTGTCACTTGTGATGGATGGTGGTGTTGGATGGCCTTAAATGCTTTACCAAATTTTGAATTTGGTTTATCTTTTTTGTTTTTTGGAAATGCAAACAACTAACACAACTTCTTCTTTTCTTCTCTTCTCACCTACGGCCAATGGCCAATTTCTTTCGTTTGGTTCTCCTTTTGCCGAGAACAAGATGAAGTGAAAAGGAAATTTTGTGGCAAAAATTCCTTAGTGCTAGCACACATAGGAGTCATATGATGGTGATAGGGAAACCCACCCATGGGCATGGAATCTCATTGTTTAAGCTTGGAGCTTGAAGAGACACAAATGGAGCACATCACCATGCCATGTCGTGAGCTTCAATGGAGGAGCCAAGGAAAATTTTTGTTGTTCCTCACATCGCAAAAGCCGATCATTGTAAGTATGATTCCACCATATTTATTTTGAGTATTCACACATGATTTCTATGCTTGAATGATCCTTGGGACTAATCTAGAAACCCAACAATGGTATCTTGAGCCATTTTGAGCATGAAATTTGGTTAGGGTAAAATTTGGGTAAAATTGATTTGAGCATGTTTTGATGAAATTGATTGTTGATATATTGCTTGAATAATGATAACATGGTCTTATGCATGATCAATTTGATGAAAATTGGATTGGATCAATTTTTCCCCAATATTTGGCTTGGCCGAAAGTTATGGCTTGCCCTAAGTCATGGTGATTTTTGATTTTGATCATTGGATGAGTTGAAATCATTGGGAAATGTTGATTTAGGATTTAATTGGATTGAATTCGGAATCGGACATGTAAAACCAAATTAAACGTGACGTGAGGTTGTAGCATGGAAAATGATTGATTTTTGATTCAAATGTGTTGGACATGTTTGATGATAATAAGCATAATTAATTGAGTAAATTAGTGTTTTGGAAATAATTAATTTGGTTAATTAATTATGGCATACCCTTTAGGTTAATTAAATTATGAAATTTGGAATTTTGGTAATTTAATTAATTGGGCCAAATTTGGAATTGGGCTTGTAAAGTTGTAATTGGGCTTAATGTGCTTGGTTGGGCCAAGTTTGGTTTAGGCTAATTGGTTGGATCCAATTGGGCCAAAACCATATCCATAAAGTCCAATTAACTTAATGGACCTTTAACTTTAATTGGGCTAATTGGCCTAAATTGGTTTCTTGGCAATAAGGGTGATTCCTTAAATGGGCTTTGGTATTTGGGTTGACCCATATTGACCAAAGTCCATGCCTTAAGAAATTAATTAAAAGCCCATTGGACTTTAATTAAATTAACATTGGATGTTAATCGGGCTTTGAGACCCGTAACGATTAGATATAGAATCTAAGTCGTAAAGGCACATTAAAAAGTGTAATTATTTAATTTAGAATTAAATAATGAAGTAGTATTAAATACAAATTAAATTGGATTTAATATTGTAGTTTAGTATAATTCAAGAATTCGTACTTTAAGTACTTATTCGCAAAACGAGTTTGACTCGCGCAAAATCAAATCGTTGTTTGAACATTGGATGGTCATTAATTTCAGATTAATTAATTGGATTAGATTGATTGATAACATGCTTTGTGTGAATACATGGATGCGATGTATGAATAATGTATATCGGATGAATATTAGATGGGTGATGGCAATTTTGGAAATTGTTGTAATAAATTTAGAATTTATTAAATTGGACCTGCGTGTCCAGCCTATTACCTCTTGACTCTTTGTATTTCTCTTCTCACCTATTCCCCTCAATGTAAATGAGGTTTATTTAGAAGTATTTTGTAATCGGGTAGAAGTAATACTTGTGCTAGCGGGAGAGAGAAAATGGATAGATTTGTTCTAGGAACAATGTGTTTAAGTATCCATCCGCTATCATTATTATATTTCTTTATACGCGCCTTATATGTTTTTAGAATGCATGTTTAAGGGTGTATGATGATGAGACCTTAACAAAGATAATTAATTGGTTGCCAATTACGCGAAAAACCCTCAACACATATTAACGTTTTTCCTTCCATTGAGTGATTCTTACTCAAGATCCAAGACTGGCACTGGTTTTGTTGGCCAAAGTCAAGACCTTGTCCGTCGCGGATGTGTTTGAATCATGAAAGCTTTGTTCCATATCGGTGTCTTGTCCAAGTTGTGATTTGTTGGCCAAAGTCAAGATCACTTCTTGTCCATCGACATCGATTACGAAGCTTTCCAAAGTCAATGGGTTCCGCTTACTGGGGATCACTAAGTTTGTTGTGCCAAAGCCAATGGTTAATTGATTCAGAGAGGAAAAAGGTTAGAATATATTGGATATATTGGCATATATAAGATATATGTTTCGGACTTGGATGTCCACCTACTGGATCTAGGAATTGATGGGATCCAATTGATCTTAGAGATCTACCTAGTTAAATCATACAATTTGTTGGCCAAAGTCAAGATTGTGTGTTATTTAACGGGATCCTAGCCCACTAGGAAACAAGGTTTCCCGAGTGCTCTACAGAGGGTTAGAGGCTCGCCGAAAAATAGTGGGAGGCAAGTATTAAATTTGCAATATTCGTTTAGTTACTTGCAATACACGCTCATTACAAATTTTTCGTCAATAAATTAATATATTAGTTGGACTAATATTTAATCGTTGTTTTAAATAAAACAGTTGGACTGTATTCAAACTACTTCAATTATAGTTGATTATATTATTGGATTATAGTAATCAATATATTTGAATTTAAACCAATTAAATTATAGTTGATTATATAGTTAGACTATAGTAATCATTATAATAAATAGTACCTAAAATCGTTGATTCGATAGTTGGACTATTGGAATCAAGATAACTGAAAGATTAACGTTTAGAACATAATCCTGGGTGAAAATGTCATTAAACGGCTTTGATTTTCAGATTGGGAATAAAATCTCAGGATAGTCCTGAAGACCGGGAAGTTACTTTATTTGATACAGTGACGTCTCGAGCCTAAGCCCGGAGTTGAGCAAATAATAGAACATGATATTTGGAATATTCATGTGATGATAACTTTAGTGCTTAATCTGTTATGCTTGCCGCAAAGACTCCTTAATTTCTTAGTCAGAACTGAGGATTAGATCCTTATAGTATGATATTGAAATTGAAGGATCTTCATTGATCTATCCATAGATCTTATAAGTATAAATTGAAATAGAAAACTCTTGGAGAGTTAATGGCTATACTCAATGAGACAAAGCCAGAATTTGCAAAAGGGCAAGAAGCGTAAGGCCCATCTTATTTCAACATCCCAGAAGACCAAGGCTTGGCCAAAGGCTTCTAGGGTGTGGAAAATGGGCAAAGTCAAAGTCATTATAATCTTCTGGGAAGACAAAGAACATATCCCGAAATGTCTGCCTACACTGTGGCAAACAGGGTCACTGGAAGCATGATTGCCGTATGGACAAGGCAGACATGAAGGAGTTGAAGAGGGGCAAGGCTCCGGCTTCAACCATGCTTGTTATAAACATGTTCACTACTAGTATTAAAATTGGATTTTAGATACTGAGTGTGGTACATAAATATGTACTGATGTGCAGAATCTACTGACAAGCAGGATACTGACTTCAGTTGAGATTGATCTGCGAATTGGAAACGGGACGAGAGTCACTCTTTTAACCGTAGAGACCTAAGTTTAGGAACTACCCTTCGGTTGTGTACTTAAATTAGGAAACTGTTAGAATGTAACTAGTTTGACTATAAACATTATCTCTATATCAGAGTATAATCCGTTGCGGATATACCTTTATATTCTAGAACACTAAAGTGTTTCATTTTATAAAGATGATATTGAGATAAACACATTAGATGTGAACAACAATATTTATATTTTGAATATAAATGAATCTCAAACGTATAACATGACAAACAAATAGCTCGAACTGAATTAATCAGTTGAGACTTATAAGTGGCATTGTTGTCTGGGACACATTAAACAAGACTCGTATTTCCACACTTTTGAAGAGTGGATACTAGGACGGATTTGATTCTATTCAAATAATGTCTACGAATCTAGTTTATTGGGCAAAGTGCCTAAAACACCTTTTACTTGGTAAAAGTGTAAGTGCCACCGATCTGTTAGCCCTCAATCATAGTGACGTAGTGGGCCCATGTCTAGCTAGGCTAGAGGTGGATATGAATGTTTCGTGACCTTTACGGATGTGGCATCGCATTATGGTTATGTGTTTCTTTTGAAACACAAATCGGAAACTTTTGATAAATTCAAAGAGTTTCGACACGAAGTAGACAAACAGATCGGCTATGGTATTTAACACCACGGTTAGACCATGATGGAAAATACTTAAGCAATAAGTTTCTCAAATACTTGAAAGAGTATAGTATTCTTTCAATGAGGACTCCTCCCGGAACACGTCAATTTGACGGTGTGTCTGAACGGAGAAACCGAATTTTGTTGGACATGATAAGGTTAATCATGAGTCGCTCTGAGCTACCATTTCCTTCATAGGATACGCATTAAACAGTGCAAAACCTATTTTGAATAAGGTTCCATAAAAATCTGTTTGACATATTTAATATTAGATATGAACAGGAAAGAAATCGGGTTTTCTCATTCCTGAAGATTTGGGAATGTTGGGCATATGTTTGGATGATACCAAACTATAACCCAAATCGGATAAGTGCCTAAGTTGTAGGTTATCCTAGGGAAACCAAAAGTATAGTACTTATACAACTCACAAGAGAACAATGTAATTGTTGCTCGCCATGCGGTTTTCCTAAGAGGAATACCTATATGCAGTGGTAAATGGGAGGAAAGTAAAACTCGATGAAAATCAGAGTAATACTGTTCCAGGCACCGATTCTTAATGGAACACAAATAGTTCATCAAGGATGAAACTATACCAATAATCTTCGAATACACAAGAACCACGCAAGTCGGAGAGAGTCAGAAAACAACCTGGGAGGTATGGGTTTCTGATCTCACCTCGTAAAGATGTCAATCTTATTGAGGAACACGAACTGACTATGTATGAGGAAGTGATACAAGGATCGACTCCCTATTATGGCAAAGTGCCATGAAGTCCGAAATGGATTCCATGTATACCAACCAAGTTTGGACATTGGTTGATATACCGAAAGGCATTGTGCCTATTGGTACTATATAAGTCTTCAAGGAAGACATACATGGATGACAACATACCAACGTACTAAGTTAGGCTTGTAGCGAAAAGGTATAGTTATCAACATTGTGTCGATTACGAAGAAACCTTTTACTCGTTGCCATGGTTAAATCCATTTGGATAATATTTGCTGATGCTGCATGTTTCATTTATGAAATATGGCAGCTGAATGCCAAAACTGCTTTCCTTAACGAAAACCTTTTGGAGGATGTTTACAACATCCTGACGGTTTTGGTCGTACCAAAACGAGCAAACAAGGTTTGCAAGTTAATTGATCCATTTATGGATTGAAGCAAGCATTGCGTTCTTGGAATTATTGTTTTGATGTAATCATAATGGTGTATGATTTAATTCAAAACGAAAATGATTCTTGTGTATATAAGGAGGTTAGTGGGAGCGCACTGATAATGACTGTCCTAATAATGATGATATACCATTTCTTGGAAATGATATTCCCATAATACAATCGGTGAAAGCTTGGCTTTCATGAAAATTCTCTGTAGAATTCTTGGGAGAGACAACCTTTATTCTAGGAATAAGGATCTACTGGGAAAGATCTAAAAGTTGTTAATACTCTCCGAGAACTCGTACATTGAAATAAATGTACGCGACCTGGTGTCTCATATGCTTTGAGCATATGGAGTCACAATCAGGCCAATCCAAGTGATAGTCACTGGATTGATGTTAAGAACATCCTTTAGTATCTTAGATGAATTGAGGATGCTGTCTTAAGCTATGGAGAATGAGAACTTGAAGTGACTGAGTTCACTGTTGTAAGTTTCCTAACTGATAATAACGACTATAAGACGTAATATAAAGGTACTATAAAGTTTGAATAACGGAACACTGAGCTGGAAATCTTCCAAGCAAGATACTGTTGCATAATAAAAAACACAAGCGGGTTATTGCTGCAGCTGAGGCAGCAATAGAAGCCTTTTGATCAGCGAGTTCCTCCTAGAGAAATTATGGCCTTTGTCTGACCTACTAGTCTCCAATTTCTCCTAAGAGCTCGGTTCAGAAGACCTGTGTGGCGTTCGACACCTTGGGGTATCCATAACACATTTGATGGGAGGGTCAGTGTGGCGTTTGACGCCCCCAAGCAACCGTAGCACGTATGAAAGGAAAACAACTCAGGTACTACGGTACACCTGGGTCTGCATAGCGTGGGGAGAGATAATTCTCCCACGACATTTTCCTATCGGTGTTGGAGATGCATAGCATGGGAAAGGCCTAAGAGCCTCCGTGACATTTGCAGCCTCAGGAGGAGCATAGCACGAGAACAACACAAGAACCTCCATGGCATTTGCAGCCACAGGACATGCCTAACACGGGGAAGGAGAACACCTCCGTGGCGCTGGCCATCCCATTTCGCATCCACTAGGAGCATAGCATGGGAAATGTTAAGAGGCCTCCATTGCGTTTGCTACCTAGGGGCCTGTCTGGCATTAGAAGAGTGTCATGGCGTTGGCCTCCCCCTTGATCCGTAGCTCGGTTCCCAGGGATGTTGGACTGTAAGGTTCAAAATTTTTGTTTTGGGTAGCCTAAGACATGACGCTATCTTAGGCGCCTACGTTGTTTGTTTTCGGGTCAGTGCGGGATATGTTATATACCACCCTCATTGTGCATTGTCTTATTTATGTCTGTTTTTGTTTTATTGATAACTTGGCACGGGGCGTCGTCAATAGGCTCCATAGGGGTCCCCAGAGGTTGAAGATCTTCCCTTTTTGGCCAAGCTCTTATTGAAAATGTTGAGAATATTGGCTCGGGGCTGGGTTGCGTCCCGCCGATGCCATTATTGAGAATATTGACTTGGGGCTCGATTGCGTCCCGCCGAGGCCATTGTTGATAATGTTGGATCAAGATCGGGTTATGTCCCACCGAGGCATTAGAATATTTATTGACATGGGGTCGAAATTTCTCTCCTGTGGTCAAGTTCTGTTTGGCACAAGGAGGGGACATTCCCTTGTGGCCAAGTGTTATTCGCGGATCGGGGTCGGGTTGTGTCCCACCAAGGCCTTGTAATATTTATTTACATGGGGTTGGAGTTTATACCCCGTGGTCAAATTCTGTTTGGCACATAGATGGGACATTCCCTTGTGGCCAAGTGTTGTTCGAGGATCGGGGTCGGGTTGTGTCCCACCAAGGCCTTGTAATATTTATTTACATGGGGTCGGAGTTTCTCCCCCATGGTCAAGTTCCGTTTGGCACAAGGAGAGGACATTCCCTTGTGGCCAAGCGTTGTACGCGAATCAGGGTCGGGATGTCCCACTGAGGCCTAGTAATATTTGTTCACATGGGATCAGAGTTTCTCCCACATGGTCGAGTTTTTTTTGGAACAAGGAGAGGACATTCCCTTATGGTAAAGTGTTGTTCGCGGATCGATGTCCCACCGAGGCCTTGTAATGTTTGTTGGTATGGGGTCGGAGTTTCTCCTCCATGACTGACCGGCGTAAACACACACGTATAACGCAAGCGCACATATCGTTCAAGTAGTATAAAAATATCGATCCCACGAGGACTGAATTCCTACCGTTGTTATTAATTATTGATATTATTTATTTACAGGTATCTAATTATAGGGAGAAGATAATTGATTTCTTTTGGTTGGTTGAATGTGGATTTGCTAATTAAAATAAAAACAGACTCAAAAGAAAATACTAAGGAAAATAAAAGAAAAGACTCAAAGATCTAGGGTCGTGACTCCACACAATATTATATAAAGATGAATTGATTCTCTTATCTATGTGTAATAAATCAGATTGCTAACCTGGAACACAAAAATATACAAAATCCTCTGTCGATGGTCAGAAGCAAATACCCAGTATAACCCAATTGAACCATATGTCTATGTCAACCAAATTACCTGGATTCATTAAGATTAAGTTCCAATTATGGCTACCCCCGTCCGACATGTATATGTCTATCATGTAAGGAAATCTATTAAAGGGTTATCTATCCTCAAGGAAGATCGTGGGATCAGAAACCCAATTCCCAGGTTGTTTTTCTCACTCTCTCCGACTTACGCGGTTCTTGTGTATACGAAGATTAATGGTAATAGTTTCATCCTTGATGAACTATTTTGTGTTCCATTAAGGATCGGTGCCAGGAATAGTATTACTCCGATTTTCATCGAGTTTTACTATCCTATCACTTACCACTGCATATCGGTATTCCTCTTAGGAAATCCGCATAGTGAGCAACAATATAATTGTTCTCTCGTGAGATGTTTAAGTACAATACTTTGGTATCCCTAGGATAACCTACAATTGGCACTTATCCAATTTGGGTTCTAGTTTGGTATCATCCAAACATATGCCTAGCATACCCAAATTCTCAGGAATGTGAAACTCGGTTTCTTTCCCATTCATATCTAATACGAAATCTGTCTAACAGATTTTAATGGAAACTTATTCTAAATAAGTTCTTGCACTGTTTAAAGCTTATCCGTTGAAGGAAATGGTAGCTCAGAGCGACTCATGATTAACCTTATCATGTCCAACAAAATTCGATTTATCATGTTCGGACACACCGTCAAAATGACGTGTTCCGGGAGGAGTCCTCATTTGAAAGAATACTTTACTCTTTCAAGTATTTGAGAAACTTATTGCTTAAGTAATTTCTATTACGGTCTTACCGTGACGATTTAATACTTTAGCCGTTCTGTTTGTCTATTTCGTGTCGAAACTTAAAAGTTTCCGATTTGTGTTTCAAAAGAAACACATAACCATAACGCGATGCCACATCCGTAAAGGTCACGAAATATTCATATCCACCTCTAGCCTAGCTAGACATGGGCCCACTTGCTTCACTATGAACTAGGGCTAACATATTGGTGGCATTAACACTTTTACCAAGTAAATGTGTTATAGGCACATTACCCAATAAACTAGATTCGTAGACTTTATTTGATTGGAATCAAATTGGTCCGAGTACCCACTCTTCAAAAGTGTGGATATACGAGTCTTGTTTAATTGTGTCCCCGACAACAATGCCACAATTAGTTTCTTCTGATCAAATCAGTTTCAGCTGTTTGTTTGTCATGTTAAACGTTTGAGATTTTATTTATATTCAAAATATAAATTCTGTTATTCACATCTAATGTGTTTATCTCAATATTATCCTTATATAATAAAACACTTTAGTGTTCTAGAATATAAAGGTTCACCCGCAGCGGGTCAAACACTGATATGAAGATAATGTTTCTAGTCAAACTAGTTACATTATAACAGTTTCCAAATTTAGGTACATACCCGAAGGTAGTTCTTAAACTTAGGTATCTACGGTTAAAACAACGAATTTCGTCCCGTTTCCTATTCACAGATAAATCTCTATTGAAGTCAGTATCCTGTTCAAAACAGATTTTGAATATCAATATATATTTATATCACACTAAGTATCTAAAATCCAATTTTAATATTAGTAGTGAATATATTTATGAAAAACATATTTGAAGTCAGAGCCTTGCTCGTCTTCAATTCCTTCATGTCTCCTTTGTCCAAACGGCAGTTACGCTTCCACGATCCCGTTTGCCACAATTTGGGCAGACATTTTGGGATATGTCATTTTTCTTCCTAGAAGACTATAATGATTTTGCCTTTGCCTGTTTCAACACTCTAGAAGCCTTTGGCCAAGCCTTGGCCTTCTAGAATATCGAAGTAAGGTGCGCCTTGCGCTACTTGCCTAATTGCAAACTTTGACTTTGTCTCCTTGAGAATAGTCATTAACTCTCCAAGAGTTATTACTGCAATTTTAGTACTTCTAAAATCTAAGTATAGATTTATGAAGATCCTTCAATTTCATTATCATACTTTAAGGATCTAATCCTTAGTTCTGATTAAGATTAAGGAGTCTACTGCGGTAAGTATAATGGATTAAACACTAAAGTTATCATCACATAAATCTTCCAAAGATTATGCTATACTATTTGCTTAACTCCGGGCTTAGGCATAATATGTTATTTTATCAAATAAAGTAACTTATTATTTTTCCAGTACCATCCTGAAATTTAATTCCCAATCTGAAAATTAAACCATTTAAATACATTTTCCCTACGATTATGTTTTAAATGTCAATCTTTCAATTTTATCTTGATTTTAATAGTCCAACTATTTAATCAACGATTTAGGTACTATTTCTTATAATGATTACAATAGTCCAACTATTTAATCAACTATAATTTAAAAGATTAAAATCAATTATATTGATTACTATAATCCAATTATAAAATCAACTATAAGTGAATTGTTTGAATATAGTCCAACTATTAATTAAAACAACATTTAAATATTAGTCCAACTAACATTTAATTTATTTGACGAATGATATTTGAATGAGCGCGTATGGCAAGTAATTAAACGAATATTGCAAATTCAATTCTTGCCTCCCACTATTTTTCGGCGAGCCTCTAACCCTCTGTCGAGTACTCGGGAAACCGTATTTCCTAGTGGGCTAGGATCCCGTTAAATATCACACAATCTTGACTTTGGCCAACAAATTGTATGATAATTAACTAGGTAGATCTCTAAGATCGATTGGATCCAATCCAATTCCTAGATCCGGTAGGGGGACATCCAAGTCCGAAACATAATCTTATATATGCCAATACATCCAATGTATTACCTAACCTTTTTCCTATGAATCAACTAAGCCTTGGCTTTTGCACAACAAACTTAGTGATCCCAGTTAAGCGCGACCCATTGACCATGGAAAGCTTCGTAATCAATGTCGATGGACAAGAAGTGGTCTTGACTTTGGCCAACAAACCACAACTTGGACAAGACACTGACATGGAACAAAGCTCTCGGGATTCAAACACATCCTCGACGGACAAAGGCCTTGACTTTGGCCAACAAACCAATGTCGTCTTAGATCTTGAGTAAGAATCACTCAATGGAAGGAAAAACGCTTAATATTTTGCGAGGGTTTTTCGAGTGCAAATTGGCAACCAATTTATTATCTTTGTTAAGGTCTCATCATCATACACCCTTAAACATGCATTCTAAACACATAATAAAGCGCGTATAATTAAAGTAATAATGATATGCGGATGGATACTTTACACATTGATCCTAGATCAAATCTCTCCATTTCTCTCTCCCGCTAGCACAAGTATTACTTCTACCTGTTACACTACACTTCTAAAGAAACCTCATTTACATTGAGGGGAATATGTGAGAAGAGAATACAAAGAATAGAGAGGTAATAAGGGTGGACACACATGTCCAATTAATAAATCAAATTTATTACAACAATTTCTAAAATTGTCCCACCCATCTAATATCCATCCGATATACATTATTCATGCATCGCAACCATGTATTCACACAAGCATGTTATCAATCAATCAAATCAAATTAATTAATCTGATAATTAGTGATCATCTAATGTTCAAACAACGATTTGATTTTGTTCGAGTCAAACTCGTTTTGCGAATAAGTACTCAAAGTACGGATTCTCGAATTAAATTAAACTACATCATTAAATCCAATTGAATATGCATTTAATTATAATTCTCTATTTAATTCCAAATTAAATACTACACTTTATTAATGAATTTTTACGACTTAAATTCCAAATTTAATCGTTACGGGTCTCAAAGCCCGATTAACGTCCAACGTCAATTTAATTAAAGTCCAATGGGCTTTTAATTAATTTCTTAAGGCGTGGACTTTTGGTCAACTTGGGTCAAACCGAATAACCAAAATCCAATCCGGGAGTTACCCCATAAGCCTAGAAATCAATCTTGGCCCATTAGGCCCAATTAAACTATAAATGTCCATTAAGTTGCATTTGGGCTTTATGGATGCGGTTTTGGGCCCAATTGGATCCAATCCAATTTGCCTTAACCCAACTTTGTACAACAAAGCCCAATAAGCCCAATTACAACACAAAAGCCCAAATCCAATTTTAAGGCCCAATTAATTAAATACAAAAAATCCAATTTCCAATTTAATTACACTAAAATTTATTACACAATTAATTAACCAATTCAATATTTCCAAAACACCAATTAGCCCAATTAATCATGTTCATTTACATCAATTAGTGTCCAACACAAATTGATTAAAATCAAACCTATTACATGCTTCCAAAGTCTCGGCCAAGGAGGGGATTTTATATCCGATTTGGTTTCAATCCAATTAATCTTACAATCGACATTAAATCAACATCCTAATTGATTCTAACTCATCCAATGAATCAAAAAATCAAAATTCATCAAATTGACAATGCATAACACCATGTTATCATCAATTAAGCATACTCAAACATCCAATTTCATCCAAATATGCTCAAATCATTTTTACCCAAATTTTAAGCCCTAAATTAATTCATGCTCAAACCTTGCTCTAGATGCCATTGTTGGTTTCTATTAAGGTCCCAAGATCAATAATAAGCATGAATCATGTGTGAATAACAATCGAAGAAGTTGCGGAATACTCATATCGATCGGTTGAGCGACGCGGAGGCAACGAAACTTCAAAAATCTGCTCCTCACTGGTTCGGCAGTGGGCTGTTTGTGCTCACTGGTTTCGCCCTTTTGGATCAACATCATCAAGCTCCAAGCTTCGTCGAATGGTTCCCGGCTCATGGGTGGACTTTCCTATCACCTTCGCATGTCTTGTAGTGTGCTATCACTTGCGATTTTTGCCATAAAAATCCAACTCTTGGCTTCCCTTTCTTCCTCAATTTCCACGGCAATTCACTGCCAAGAACAGAAGAAAAAGCCCACTGGTTTGGGCGTGAGAGAGAGAAGGAGAGAAGTTGTGTATTAAGTTTTTTTGATTTTCCAAAATCAAATAAAAAACATATACCAAATTTGTGTAAAGGCTTTCAAAAAGTCAACACAATATTTGGCTCCAAAATAGCATTAAATGCTAGCCATCAACTTCCATCAATCAATCCATCAATCAATCAAATCAAGTGACAAGTTGTCACATCACTCAAAGTGACTAATGATTTGACGTGCCGCACTCGAATTCGAAATGCGAATGCGCTCGCAAATAATCTCGGGCTCGGGTTCGCTAATTCCAAATTAACGAATTTTCCGTTGCGTCGTAATTAAATGATTACGCCTAGCGAAATCACTATTCACGTCACTAACGAATTAATTCTAAATTAATTTGTTCGCTTGAATTAAAATCTAATTTTAATTCCGCGTCGAAATCTAATTTCGTTTAATATATCGAATATATTAATTTACTGATTAATTCCAAATTAATCGTTATCTCTCTTTAAATGATATTTTATCCCAGATAAAATATCTCCGCTATTAATCCCATATTAATTTTCTCTCTCTTCTAATTAATCCCAGAGTAATTTAGAGTGCGAGTTATACATCATCGGTGAATCTTTGGGAAGCAACCTATGAGATCCCCGGATATGTTGGCAGTAAATTTGGTAGTCGGACTATCCGAACACGTAAGTACCTCGTACTACGTTTATACCGATTTACAAGACAAGGTTGGCCTCTAGCAAAGTGCCATGCCTGCCCAATTCTCTGGAAATATCCTTACAGGAATAAAGGATCTATATCAGGCATAGTATATATAGTATTGCGTATTTGTGTCCAGTATCGGATGATCACGTGCTAGGCCTGGGGCTGGAATTGTGTCTGTCCCGTACGAAGCACATGTCGGATGTCTGGTAACTAGTCTCTATAATCGGATAAACCTGACCTTGTCATTTTATCCCGATGGCTGCAGCATTTAAGAGAACCAGTTCCGTATCCTACGTGACCATCATCTCCATATGACTGGAGTGACACTTCCGTCTTGACATCACACCCAACACACTAAGATTCTTAATATAACCAGTATTGGCGTACTTAGAACCTGTTAAAGCCCTGGACGACCTCAACCAAAGTATATTGATTGTCGCAAGTATTAGCGGTGCAAGTCTCAGGTTAAGACCAAATACACCTACCCTGATTTCGGACTTCCATAGACATATAGTCATACTACCAATGGAATTCCGAGAGGGTCTATCCAGAGCGAAGCTGTTTCCCGTACAATCGGTAAAACACAACCTCCTATTACACTTGCATGGGTATCCTATACCCAAATATATGAGAACTATGCCGTTGTGCCCTCAAAATGCGCACAAGTGTAATACTAGTCTTTTACGTATTTATCGATGTCCAATCTCGATAATACTCTGACTAGGGATATTTAATGATTTATCCTTCATGGACTAATACTGTCTCCTATCATTCTCCATCCAGGAACAAATCATAGGGACCTCTTATCATTTATACATCTAGGTGATCTAATCACAAATAATAAGAGTGCAATCTCCTTTGTCACATAGTTAATTTGTACAACAACACCATTATCTGTACAAATAGTGACGCTATGGGTCATAATTGTCCAATAAAATTAACTACAAAACATAAAGTAAAAAGTAAATAAAATTTTATTACAAAAAGTAAAAGTGCATAATTAAAAATACTAAAAGTAAAAATGCTAAATTAAAATTAAAAAAACTTAAACACACAAGATGCAATCCTTTAAGTCCTTACAAAACTCAAGGAAGGCATGCTTTGAATTCTGAAATCGCGCTGAATTTATAGGCGTTAGTAGGGGCCTGGCGTCGCGACGCTGGTGATTGTTGACGTGGCATGCTCTGGTTCGTCGGCTCAGATTCTGGATAAGGTGATAAGGTGACACGTGGCAAGGTGGTTGGGATCTCAATTATTATGACACGTGGCAGCTTCTGATTTGTCGGCTCAGATTCTTATCCGCCAAGTGTCGATTTCGGATAAGTTTGTCAATAATTGATGCTGACGTGGCACTGACGTGGCACACGTGGCGAAAGGGACTGTCGGCACCATAGAATTGTGACACGTGGCACACTGTGATTGGTTGATGATGACGTGACGATGATGTGGCACGTTGACTCGGTCAACTAGTGATGTGGATGATGACGTGGCTGACAGGTGGAGTGACACTTGGCGACACATGGCGTTGGCGACTGTCGGCACCGTAGGATGATGACACGTGGCACATCGCATGTTAGCAGATCGGCTGAGATGGTGACACGTGGCACGTTATAAAGTTAAACTTTCTCAGATTCTGACTTGTGGACCCGGCGCACGTTAGCACTGTTCGGCGCATGTTAGACGTCGCGACGCAAAAATTTACCAAAATACCCTTTTGTCCAATTTTCACTGTTTTGGCCCCAAATCACCTCCAAAGAGTCCTGAAACTTTATTTATCTACAAAATAACACAAAACACATCAAAATATTCACAAAACTCAAGAAACTATACAAAATATTAGGTTAAATGAGTGGGAAATAGTGATATAATTACCACTCATCATACCCCCCAAACCTAACATTTTGCTAGTCCTCGAGCAAAACATAGAGTAAAATAACATAAACATCTTTAAAATAAAATTTAACTAAGCCACTTTCGTAGGGATCACGGTTGCATTTAGCGTATGCAACAAGCCTTTAAACCCTTAGGTGTCCCTAGTGGACGAGTTTTAGTCTCGTGAGGGTTTACAACAATGATACCCACAAACATTTTACAAAAGTAAAAAGGTAATAAAAACTATTGCACACAAAAGCAAAAAGACAAGCGAAAAGAGAATAAATAAGTTATTGACTAATTTGGTGAAACTTCTACTCCAAGTTACTAGTTGTTTTATTTCCTTCTAAATTACCGAATAAGTAAATTCTCCTATTATATTTACCATTCTTCATATACACAGCCAATAAAATATTAATCAACTCATTTTTGCCTACAATAATCACAAGTGTAGTTGATAAGAGAGTAATATTTTTATCCTAAAGTTTTATCAGAATTCACACATTTTTGTAGCAATGGAATAATTTTTCTAATTTTTCTGATTTTTTCTTTTTTTGATTTTTTCTTTTTTTATTTATATACAATATCTTCCGTCTATGTAGCGAGTGTTGGGTTGGTGACTCCCAAACCAGTTGGCTTTAGGGCACCAGGTGTTAAGACACCCCTACAGACTTAATTACTCAGACTTCAGATATATATATATATATATATATATATATATATATATTTTTTTTTTTCAACATCCTTGATCCATGTAGCGAGCTTTGGGCCAGTGACTCCCAAACCAGTTGGCTTTAGGGCACTAGGTGTTAAAACACCCTCAAAGACTTAATAACTCGGACCTCAGACGTTTTTTTTTACTCCATTGCTTTTTTTGAGATGCTTCCACCAATTAAACTAGAGCACTGAATATTACAAACTTTTCAATTTTTAGCTCATGTCCGTATGTTACTATGTATGTTGATAATACCTGCCAACTGAGCATATGAAGATCCATTTTAATCCGTTTTATGGAGAATTTACAAATTAAATAATTTAAAATGAAATAAATAAAAATTAACTTGTTTCGAAAATGGGTTGAAATACGTATCAGGAGTGAGAACTCCTTACTCAGCTATCTCTCACCAATTTCACATTTTTAGTCAAAATTAAAAAAAAAACACAAAAACACAAAATATTTTTGTAATTTTTGAAATTTTTTTTTGTATTTTTTGAAAAATTTTGGACTAAAAATAAAAATAACAACACACAACTAAAAACAAGATACTAATCAACTAATTCCCTCCCCCAAACCTAAATGAGACATTGTCCCCAATGTCTTAAACAATAGAAGAAGAGTTTAGAAGATAATGCCTGGTTAGCTGAAATTCTACAGGAAATTAAAGGTTAAGATCCATATTAATCCGACGCCTCTTACCACGATCGTCCTCGGACCAATTTATCTTTGAAAGGATAGGGTCAACTTGTGGTTCATAGGCTAAGATTTGGTCGATTAGATCCGGAACAGTTCTGGCAGTAAAGAGGAGTTCTTTTAAAGGTTTTGATACGAACCCATTTCTCCGGGCATAATCAAGAAACACACAAAGAAAATCATAAAATCCATCAACGTTAAACAGCCCAATTGGTTTCTGGTGTATGTTTAGGTTCGCCTGAGATAGCATTATAAAAATTTCCTCCAATGTGCCCAAGCCACCTGGCAAAGCAATAAAAGCATCAGCACGATTAATCATTTCTACCAATCGTTCAGACATACCTGGCATGATCAGTTCCTCTCTGTTTGATTGTCCAATAAGATTTGCCTCTGCCAAGGGTTTTGGAATGATTCCCAAAACGTGACTGCCTCATTCCTGTACAGCCTTTGAAATGATTCCCATTAGTCCAAGATTGCCTCCGCCATATACTAAGTGCATATTCCTTGCAGCTAAGACTCGACCCAATTCATGTGCTGCTTCTACGTATTGTGGTTTAGTACCAACACTAGTACTACAAAACACACAGATATTTTCAACTCGTCTTCTTGATGTGGCTTCCATGTTTTACTCAGGATGTCTTCAAAAGTGCAATGATGAGTTGAATTTATTGTACCTGAAAAGGGTGAGTAATAATAGCACTAGTATCTTCTAAAGGACGATTGTTAGCTAAACAATAAAAGAAATCATGAAAGGTCAAAAAGTCTGGATCCTGTCTGCGAAAATAAAGGAAATAAAAACAGAAAAGCAAATCAAAGCAATTATTAAGGCAACAGAATTGTGTACGCAATACGCCACTAGCTTAGTATAAATTCATAAGGATGCGTCTCAAGAATTCATTCTTTACTCAGCCATCACAAATGAATTAGCTCTTTTTTTTTCTGATTGCCAAACATCATTCATTCTGTCTTAAAATGCTCCGTTTGTGCTTTTCCCTACAAAAATAACACAAAAAATTAAAAACTCTACAACATGTATACACAAAATATAAAAATAGAAATTACAACAAAATGCATGGGTTGCCTCCCTGCTAGCGCTAAATATTTCATCTTCAGCCAGACGTGACTGAAATCTATCCGCAAGGAGGTTTCAGCGTCGTTTTGGACGTCCGATTAAAGACAATCCCATGAGCGTTGCTTTTGAAGGGTCTCTTCCAACGGTAAGGTGGTTAAAAGAGTTTTGTCCCATTCAGTGCTTGTGCCACCTTTTTAATTTTGTTGCTCCATTGGTTCCTGAAAAGAAAGAAATAAAATCAGGAGGTCTCGTATGGTGTTTGACCTTGAATGAAAGTTTCATTCTATCAAGCTTCTGGGTGATATCTTTGAATTGTACTCCCCAAAACAGTGATGTTTCACCTGAATGCTCTGGATCTTTAATAAGTTCAGACATTTGCTCCTCCATTTGCTCTGCTTCTTGCTCCATATTTTCTTCACAGATGAATTTTAAAATTTCCGTATTCAATTCTTCATCTATCATCTGTGAAATGCATGCTCCATAAGTATCTGCCTGAGGATGTAAAGATGTTTCTGACATTAGGTCTTCATCCTCTGATACGACTGGAATGGATGATTCAGGTAGATCTTCATCAAACATCATGGTAAAGCATGCTCCAAGATCTTCATTTTGAGGATTGAAAGTTTGATCCTCCGTTGTTGGTGCAGTTGGTACAAATAAATCAGCTTCATCCTCGTCAGAATCTGAATATTAAAAGTCAAATAGAGACTTTGCTGGTTTGGGCTCCTGAACTGATACCTCTGGTTGTTGATACTGCTCAGCCTCCTCCTCTGTTTAAGTGTCATTGTGAAATGATTGGTACTTGAAGGCTTCATCAGTGTCTTCTGAAACTGGTTCTTGAGGTATGTAGTTCTGGTTTTCTGTTAACTGTCTCGTTTGTTCTGTCAGTATCTGAATGAATGCTGATTGTCTCTGAATACTTTCGAGTTGATTCTGATATGTTTCAAGCATTGTATCCAACTTTTCGTCTTGTTTCTTGAATAAATCTTTGAGCATGTCAACCAATTGTTCTTCCTTTGATGATTCTGGTTCTTGATGAAGATCATTGTAGGTGGGTGGTGGAAAAGATGGAAAGTATGATGGTTCTTCATACCATGAAGGATTTTGATAGCTCTGCCACCCTGGATTGTAGTTGTTCTCACAATGATCTCTCGGGTGGTTACCATTACATATGTCACATCTCCCCATTACGTCTTGTTGAGCAAATGTTATATTGCTTGGTTCTGCATCCAGTGATAGTTGTTGGGCTGGACAACAGGCCTCAGAAAACCGGACTGTTGCTCCCAGATTTGGAGTGTATCTTCTAGTAAAGCTCGTGATCTTTCAATCACCTGAAAATAAGAGAAAGAAATAAAAATTACAGAGAAAATTAGATACAAGTAAATTAGATAGCTTCAAAATTAATAACTCAAGAAAAATAAGTCCCCGGAAACGGCGCCAAAAACTTGACCGGCGTAAACACACACGTATAACGCAAGCGCACGTATCGTTCAAGTAGTATAAAAATATCGATCCCACGGGGACTTAATTCCTACTGTTGTTATTAATTATTGATACTATTTATTTACAGGTATCTAATTATATGGAGAAGAGAATTGATTGCTTTTGGTTGGTTGAATGTGGATTTGCTAATTAAAATAAAAACAGACTCAAAAGAAAATACTAAGGAAAAGAAAAGAAAAGACTCAAAGATCTAGGGTTGTGACTCCACACAATATTATATAAAGATGAATTGATTCTCTTATCTATGTGTAATAAATCAGATTGCTAACCTGGAACACGAAAATATGCAAAAACCTATGTCGATGGTCAGACGCAAATACCCAGTATAACCCAATTGAACCATATGTCTATGTCAACCAAATTACCTGGATTCATTAAAATTAAGTTCCAATTATGGCTACCCCCGTCTGACAGGTATATGTCTCTCCTGTAAGGAAATCTATTAAAGGGTTATCTATCCTCAAGGAAGATCGTGGGCTATTGAATCTAAGGCTGAAACCTAAAATCCCTATGTCTAGTTCATTTTAAGTTTACCACATCAATCTTTTTGGTGATCAGACAACAAGAAGCATTAAGCTTAAGACTCAATAAAAAAAACTAAAGAATTACCCAATAAATAATTAAATCAATTATTAAGCCTAGTAATATTGTGTTTCATCACTTCCCTAGAATAAAATAAAATGCTGGGGGTTAGAAGATTCACATTTAATATTTCTTATCTAGGAATCACACTTATTATAATATATAAATTATTTTATGTTCTGCTTTCTCAGGAATTAATAATGTTAAACATTTAAAACCAGTCATATAGGCGGTAATCCATTTAGTCCAATTACACCAGCCATATAGGCGGTAATCATCTGTCACATAAAGACCAGCCATATAGGCGGTAAAATAATTTATATTTAGACCGACCATATAGGAGGTAATAAAGTCTACCATAAATTAATCCGGTTAAATTATAATTTATAATTATAATTAAGTGAGATTTACCTAGATAATTATATTAAATGTTTCACCTTTTACCCCAGCGGTAAATTAACTACAAAACATAAAGTAAAAAGTAAATAAAATTTTATTACAAAAAGTAAAAGTGCATAATTAAAAATACTAAAAGTAAAAATGCTAAATTAAAATTACAAAAACTTAAACACACAAGATGCAATCCTTTAAGTCCTTACAAAACTCAAGGAAGGCATGCTTTGAATTCTGAAATTGCGCTGAATTTATAGGCGTCAGTAGGGGCCTGGCGTCGCGACGCTGGTGATTGTTGACATGGCACGCTCTGGTTTGTCGGCTCAGATTCTGGATAAGGTGATAAGGTGACACGTGGCAAGGTGGTTGCGATCTCAATTATTGTGACACGTGGCAGCTTCTGATTGGTCGCCTCAGATTCTTATCCGCCACGTGTCAATTTCAGATAAGTTTGTCAATAATTGATGCTGACGTGGCGCTGACGTGGTACACGTGGCGAAATGGACTGTCGGCACCATATAATTGCGACACGTGGCACGCTGTGATTGGTTGATGATGAAGTGGCGATGATGTGGCACGTTGACTCGGTCAACTGGTGATGTGGATGATGACATGGCTGACAGGTGGAGTGACACTTGGTGACACGTGGCGATGGCGAATGTCGGCACCGTAGGATGATGACACGTGGCACGACGTATGTTAGCAGATCGGCTGAGATGGTGACACGTGGCATGGTGCACATTAGCAGTGTCAAATTTTCTCAAATTCTGACTTGTGGACCCGGCGCACGTTAGCACTGTTCGTCGCATGTTAGGCGTCGCGACGCCATAGGCTTGCGCGTCGCGAGGCGGAAATTTACCAAAATGCCCCTTTATCCAATTTTCACTGTTTTGGCCCCAAATCACCTCCAAGGAATCCTGAAACTTTATTTATCTACAAAATAACACAAAACACATCAAAATATTCACAAAACTCAAGAAACTATATAAAATATTAGGTTAAATGAGTGGGAAATAGTGATATAATTACCATTTATCAATGACTAAGTGTTGGTTGGCACAAGGAGGAAACATTCCTTTGTGACCAAGTGTTGAAGAAAAATGAAAGCCCTCGGGGTCTAGTCAGACGTGAAATAATCGGAGAAACAAAAAGAAAGGGCAAGTACTAATACATTTATAAATATATAAATTTTTAGTTACAAAGGACCCCTTCAGGGTCACCTATGCGAAAGTACATCATAAAAAAATAGAGTAAAGAAACTAAGTAAGAGGAGCATCAAGCTCAGTAGCAGCAGGGGCTCGGGAATTACAGTTGGAGCTTCGGGCTTAGATCTGGCAGCAGGGGCTTCAGATTCAGGATCAGTAGCATTGGGCCTCGAGTTGAAGGGCCGCTGGAACCTCGGGCTCGACAATGAGGATTGTAATTTCGGGATTGGCAGTGGGCTTGATAGGATCAGGAATAGTCGAGAGACCGGGGTCCCCAGAAGTTGGAAGCACCTTATTAATAGGGTCGGGATCTTGGATGTACTCAGGACTTGGGAAAAGTAGGCCTAAGGCCTCACCATCAGTAATTCCCCCCATGCATAGTCTCACAACAGTACAAACTATTCCTAGGTCCATGTCGGGTAAGAGCATCCTGAATATATCCACGCATTCTTCCAACCCCTCGAGCTTACCCTTATCTTGGGCATTGTCTAGCTCGACGACCTACTCGGCCTCCATCGCCCTCAAATCGTTGGCAGCCTTGTTTCGTTGCCTTGTCATTTCCTCAAGTTTGATCTCGGCCATAGAAGTCCAACACTTCAGGGACCTGACCTCGTCGCTCAAGGGGCCAGCCTTGGTCTTGGCGTCATCCCTGAAAAAATATGTAATTAATGTATTTATTAAAAATATCTCACCAAATATCAAAAATATTACTTTTTCTACGATAATTAGCCATAATTTCTCAAATCTTAATTGAAAAATAATAAAAACTAGTAAAAGAAAATAATAAAACTAATCATAAACGATTAAATTCGTATTCGATTCATTTAATAAACAAATCGAATCGAATTGACCCATTTATCAAACGAATCCATTTTTTCAAACCCGTATTCGCTTTAAAGCGAATTGAATCGAACGAATAAACGAATCATGACCTAAATTATCACCCCCTAATTCTTATGATGAAAATGAAAGGTTGATCAAACAAATAATTCTTTACCGTATGGGTACAAGAAGATGGACATTAGCACATGGCGTGGGGTTCAGTGCACTGAATCAAATTCAAATTTTTTCAACTCTTCAACTTCGCATCGTTAATATCAATAATATGATTCTCATGCAACTTGAACCCAAATTGATAGAAAGTTGAGAGATGTGGATACAGCTCGTATAATCATTTTATGGGTGATTTTCATTTGAGAAATGATAGGTCACTTTTTTTTTGAATTATTACAAACTACATATATTACAATATGCTATCAACTGGGATTCTAAATACATACAATTATAGCACTACCCAGAAATCAACCAAGACGTAGCTCGAGACTTACAAATTCTAAATCAGCCAAGACACAGCTTGGAAATCAACTCTCATATAGGAGAACTTCTTCCTCCTAAAGAAGAAGGTTTTAGTCCCCACTGCTTTTGTGGGGACTCGAACCAATGTCTCTCACTTGATGAGAGACATGGGTTACCAATGAGGCCACTACCTCATTGGCAATGATAGGTCACTTAAAACAAGATAAATGGTGGATATATATATATATATATATATTTTTTTTGAAAAATGATAAGTGAATAAAGAGGGAGTAAATGAGTGGTAATTTTTTTTTCTTTTTTATGTATTTTAATATTTTTTAAATATAAAATCCTTAAATTATAATTTTTAAATACGTAAAAAAAAAGTAAAAATGCAAAAGTGACCCTTTAACTTTCACAGACCTCGCATCGGCTTCAGATTTTTTCAGGCTTTGTTTCTTCAATTCGACCCGCTGAAGTTTTCCCTGAAAGTCCTCCAACTGCTTGGTCAGTTCGACTTCTCGCTCTGTTAAGCGGCTTTGAAACCTTTGCATCTGACCCCCCCTCAGATAGAAGGTTCATCAGCATGTCTTTATTCGTGGCTAGGATGTAGCCCAGCTGCAGTAATAAAAAGAAAGGAGTTAATTCGACTGAGTAAGAGAATACAAGATGTAGAGGGGGAGCTCGGTTACTTCTTGTTGCAGATAGCAAATTCTCTCGATTATATCCTCAGGGGAGATATCTTCAAGGGTATGGGCCCGCTCCAAAGGCATAGACTTAGCCAACTGGTTGATGGCGGGAATGAGATGGGCCACGACATCCCTGTTCCCCTCATTAAAACTGTCTACCCCAAACAACAGAGTGTTTTTCTCGAGTTGAGCAGGGGCTGCCATGACAGTTTTACCCTTATGAGCCGCATCTTCTTGGTCAGAGGTTCTTTGAGCTCCTCGGGTTCGTCATCCCCAATCACGTGTTGACATTTTTTGGATGGTCGATGAGGGGTGACCAAAGCTCAGGTTGATGGTGTTAGGAAAATAATAGCTTGTGAGGCTCGGGAAGGCCTAGATGGCCCTACAGAAAGTACATATTTCTTTTTAGCTTCCGGCGGGACTGGAGTGGTAATACGTCCTCAGGCGCTGCTGGATCCACCCCGTTCGGCTTGTTGCAATAGGGCCTGGACTTTCGCATTAGGATTCCTTAAGCTTGACATTCCCGCAATAAATATTGGTTAGAGTATGAGAAGGGCAAAAGCGGAAGGAAGAAGATAAGGCCTCAAAAAATGTGTTAGTAGTTCAGGTGGAATCTACCAAGCCACATTGGTGGAGGTGAAGGAGTGCTCGAGATAAGGCCCGAGTCGGCAAGAGCAGAGGAATTTATGATATCCTTGTATTGGCCCCTGAATTTCACGGCCTTTCTTATTTTAGATCGGACTCGACGGTTAAATTGGGGAGATCACTCAAGCAAGCTGAAAAAGGTTTAGAAGTTAGCAATTTTGTTAAAAATTGGTGAAAGTAAGGATCGTAGGTCGGGTCCTTACCTCATATCGAGAAGGTAACAGGGACTACAACAGGCTTGCCGTCAACCATTCGGGTTCGTCCCCAGTCCTCTTTGGCCCATAACCATTTGTCTTTAAAGTTCTTGTTTGTGGTGGGGAGATCGAAGATGAGTGGAGGGACCCCGACATGTGCAGAAAGATAGTACCAACCGCTGTGCTGTTTCGGGTTAGCATTCAACCGATACAACCTCTCAGCTCCTCAAAGGTCGGTTCCCCCATTCCAGCCCGGTGCCAGATCACGTGGAGGCCGGCTGGTAGCCTCCAACTTTTTCAGATTCAGCTGACAATGTGCTATTTCCATGGAGGACATCATCCTTGCAAAATATATTGTATAGGCAGCCGTAATCCGACTTCGAGAAAGGCCAAGCATAACGCCTCAGAACCCTCATCAGGTTGGCTCGCACGTTCAAGTGGGACCGAAACGTCTAATTGGATGTCATCCGGTATGGCAAACCTCTCCCTCAAGCTGCCCAGTTTGGCCTCTTTGATTGTAGAAGGTCGGTCCATGTCCAAGTTAGAAAGGTTAAGAGGAGCATGCTCAGGATCAGGTCGGGGTGCCCGATAATGGTAAGTGTGGTATTCTTCTTCAGAAGAGGTATGAGTGGTATCAAGATCCTCAAGGCTCTCGAATCTCTAAATGAGGGTAGTTGTTTACGGGGGCAGAGTAGGAGATTAGATCTTCAGATGAGCAAGGGAAGAGGACTCGGCATCGAACATTCCTGTCATGACAGGATCCGAGATGGAAGGTTAGTTAGCAATCTCCTTTAGTAAAGCACGCTGAAAGTAAGGGAATAGTGTTCATCACTACCGGGTGTCTAACCCTAGAAAAGCTCTAAAATACCCTGAAGATGACAGAATCATAAATTTCTCCAGAAACACCAAAAAAAATACACACAAAGCCTAAAAACACGTGCCTCATAAACACAAAACCCATAAAATATCTAAAAAGAGCATGTATTCACATGAACAGCCCACCCACAAATCAGAACTACCCAGATAACAAAGCACATACATAAAACATAGAGCAACCAAAACAATATTGAAGAACATAAAGCAAGCAAGAGGAAGTTCTTTGAAGATCTTACTCGTTAATTGAAGAAGAAGTTGGCAAACTACGAGGTTGATGAAGGATTGTAGTTGCAGAGCATAAGAGGGGAGGCTTGATTTGCTTTGAGGAAGAAGAATTCGAAAAAAGAGAAGGGGCGTACAATTATAGGTAGCTCAGGGTAGTTCTGACCGTTGGATCAAGATAAGTGACTCGGATGGGCATTTATGGTGGCGGGATAGGACAACATCTTTGGGTGGTATAAGTAACTTGCTGACCCGAGCACATAATAGCTTAGAGACCAACCAGTTCGGGCCGGAGAAGACCGTAATAGTTTGATGGTGAGATACCGACCCAAGGCCATGCATTCACCTTACTGTTATAGTTTCTGGCACCAACTCATCAACTCATTGATACCAAGAACTAGGGAATAGATGTTGATTGTGATTTTTGGGCACAAGGATCCCAGCAAAGCAAAAAGGGTATACAAAGGATTTTTGTTTCCAAGGTTCTAAGGGTCGAAGCTCGGGGGAAAAGAGGCATCCCCCCTAGCGATAGGGTCAGCTCAGTTCATATACGTCACCTGAACCGATGAGTGAAGATGTTCAGGGTAGCTCAGATAGTTGATTTCTCAGTATTGCCCCGACCTTGTTGCTCGGCAACAGTCACTCCTGATTTTCGACCCGGTAGAACTAGTCGGGGTATTGGCTTTTAATCACATCATCATGGTCGAGTAGTTGGAATCTGGCATAGGGACTCACATTCTCTAAAAGGTCTGATGTGAAGGGAGCATGTGGCTAGTTCATCTTCTGAAACTAGATAACGTGTGATAGTGGCCAAGAGTAGCATGATTTAATGAGATATAGGCATCAGAGGGCAAGTGTGTCAGGCCGTAGGGTTACTGTTTGCAGAGCAGATGGGCAGAGAGCCATGGCATTGAGGGCAGATTCACGTGGCAGATGTCACGAAGATAATGTAATAGTGTTATTTGCCCTAGTATATAAAGGTTTAGGGAGTTCATGCTAAAGGGTTAGCAAATTGTACTCAAATCTACTTGTAAGAAAAGAGAGCAAAAAGTTTGTAAGACATAACAAGGGTAAGTCGGTCAAAGACGATCACTTGTTTGGAGAGGTCGGTTCAACCCGATCATGTTATAAAAAAATTCATTTTCTTTGTGCACGTGGACGTAGGTTGGATCCATTCCACCGAACCACGTTAAACCTTATGTTTTGTCTATGTTTTCTCCTCTTTTGCTAAAATTTGTATTTGGTCCCTAAACCAAACAAATTCACAGTTGAGAGAATGTTGTTCGAGGAGTAAATTTATCGATTTCTCCCTGGTACGAAGATTGACGGTCAACATATATTCATATAATTTCTATAATCTTCATTTGATTCCTATAATTCATCGTCTCACCAGTTTACTTGAAGCGCTATAATTTTTAACAAATTGAGAATTATAGTTCGAATCTTGGATCATTGTCTTGAATATAATGATACGTTATGAGGCTTGGATTCTTAATGATGGTGGAGTATTAAATTATTCTAAAGATTGTCAATTAACATGAGATTCCAAAAGCTCGTGTGTTTGGAGTTTAGATTTGTAGAAGTGTTGTATTTAAGTATTTCGGGTTGGCTATGTCCGAAAATAAAGAAGTTTCTAGCTAAATTAGCAAAAATATAAATTCTAGTAAGACTTTTGTAATATCCTGAGTTTTCGGGATATTTCTGAAAGGTTCTCATATCAAAATTTAGATCTCGGAATAAAATAATGTTGGAGAATAAGATTTTGAGTATTAGAAATATGTCGGAATTTTTTAAAGTGGAGTTACGTTGCTTTGGAAATCGCGTAATTCGAAAGAACTGGTTATGCAAAATTTTATATTTTATATATGGGGAAGTTTATTATTTTGGTCATAAAATAGAAAATAATATTCGATTGAGCTGATTCTTGAACCATTGGACTCATTTTTTCGAGAAGAACAACTTTCATGTTGAACACTTTTCAAAATTTACAGAAACAACGGCCTTAAAATGTGAATTTCTGAAAACGTACACTGCTATACCTATTTGTAATTTCACAGAGCTATTTTTATTATTTTAAAAAAATTTACTATAAAACCCCTGAGGTTTTCATATATTGCAGAACGACCAACTTATTAGACACCTTGCGCACGAGAGAGAGAAGAGATGGCCACCGGTCGGCTTGACAGCTTTACGCCATCGGCTGGTGTGCCCGGCCACCATGCGTTGGTGGGTTGCATGCGGTGGCCCCTAGATCGCCAAAAATGGCGGAGGAATGAGGAAAACATGCGCGGATTTTAGTGTTCCATCTCAGCTCCTCGTTTCAATTCACGACACAATCCACCCACCAAATCGAATCTCGTGCGACATACTACAAGGATGCGGTGGTGGTTTTATCGATCAGCGCTCAATTTTATGTAAAATAAAGAAATAACGTTTGGTGAACAATAATACCCATTCACACAGTTATTCGACTCGAATTTCATCGATTCCTATGTGTCCATGGGAGTGTTAGGAGTCTGTTGGTGCCTTAGGAAATTCGGTAAGACATCTTAGTAAAAACTTGTTAATTTCAAGTAAAGTGTATAATATTTGGATGCTCCCAATAGATTGTAGATTATTGAATATCTATATATTGATGTAATAGAGCTAGAATGTATTGAATATGTATAGTTGGTAGAATCCGGGCGAAATCAGAATGAATTAGATTGATCCAGTAGGTTATGAAAGTTTTCTATAGATTCCAAATTTGCATATTTCGATACCTCTGTAAATGTAATGATAGATGTGGGTTAGTTATGATGATATTATGATGTTTATATGATTTAGAAAAGGTCCGGAGAGGTCAAGATCCTTCCGTAGCTTTTTCAGAAACTTTTTTGAAAGATTTTCCGAAAACGCGTAATTTGAGAATTTAAGCTAAGTGGTTGATATAGAATAACGTATAATAATGTATTATGAGTATTAGAATAGTTTTAGAGGAAACAAGAAAGATCTGAAATGTTTCGGATCTGTTTGTAACGTTTTTGGACTTTTCTAAGGATTTATCAATTTTAGGCTGAAAAATTAATGTGGTGTTATGGATCTGTAGTGTAAGATGTTTTAAGAGTAAAGAAATTGAAATTTTTGAAATTGTACATGATTTGGGTGTTCCGGGAAAGTCCGAAATTTTATTATAGTTAAGTCAGGAATTCCGCAAAACGGTGATTCTAATCGTATTTCACCATTTATTTTGACAGATTGGGCTATAATCAGGAGTATTCGCGTAACCAGGTAAGAAATACACACGATGAAAACCTGACGTATTGGTTGTTGTATGTTTCTAAAGATATATATATATATATATATATATATATATATATATATATCAATATAATTATTTTCAGAACAGTATGCAATAAAGTTTTATTGTGTCACAATTTACGAGTTACTTGTTAATGGTTGATGGATTTGCTTGAGTATTTGAGACATGATTTGAGATGATTTGGATATGTTTGAGATTCTTGAGAAATGTTATGAGATATTTTTGATAAGTCGAGATGTTTTTGATAAGTCAAGATTTTTTTTTATACTTCTATGATTTGATGAGTTTGACGTTCGTGACAGTATTGATGATTTTTTTTAGTATGCTTTACAAAGTTTATACCTGGATTTGACGGATTTAGATAACAAATGTACATGTGCTAATAAAGATAAAGCCGAAAATCCTATCTCAGAGTAAATATAGGATCAAGACTTCTATCTCAGAGTAAAGATATGGCTAAATTTCCTATTTTAGAGTAATGATATGGAGCATGGTTGGTGAGCCAGAAGTCCTTATCTCATAGATTTATTCGTCTAGTTGAGTTGGTTCTTGGACACATAGATATTATTTTACAGAGATTGTTTTACATAGATGTTTGCTTTAAGATGATGTTTGTCTCAGATGATTTTTAGAGATTTAATGTTATAACGAGTTATATAAAGATACAGTTTTATGATATTATTGGTTTAGGAGTTTGATTTCATTTACAATATATGATTTTTATGATATATTTTCATACAATGGTAAGACTATTACCGTATGTTTTCTGTTTCTGATGATGGATGAGATTGACTATGTGGAACTTATGTTTGTAATGTATATGTGAATAATTTGATTGATGAGTTAATATTGTATCATAGTAGTCCTGGTTAGGGAATTCATTTAAATGATAATCATCTCATACCTATTCTAAAATAGGTAGTGAGTATCGTATGAGAATTGTATGCATGCGAGCATTATATTCATGAACTACAATACATATGTTGATAGACGATATGTGTAAGCATGTTTTGGAAGTTTGTCATTTATGATTATGATATATGGTACTATAGTCTTACTCTATTTTCTTCAATCATTTATGGTACGAGTGTAGTTACTTACTGAGTTTTATAATTCACACCTAAATAATTTTCTAGTTTTGCAGGTTGACAACCAAATCGGTGAGCCAAGAGCTTATGGTAGCTGTGCTGGAGACGACAGATCACCATGTTGTAATCATCCACTTCACAGTCATATGAAGTGTTGTAGTGTAATACCTTGAGATTTCAGAACAGTTTTGGAAGGTTTCTAGGTCGAAGCATAGGTCTCGAAACTAGTCAATGTTAATGAATAAGAGTATAAAAGTTGAATAATAGGTCGAAATATTTTAAAGTGGAAATTTATTGTATTGGAAATCATTTAGTTTAGAAGAATCGATTACGTGAATTGCGTATATTATTTTATGCAGAGAAAATTTATTGTTTCAGCTATAAATATAGCAAACAAACTTTGATTAAGGTGATTCTTAAACCGTTGAACTCGTTTTTTCGAAACAATTTATGTTGAGCACTTTTTGAAATGCGCATAAAAGATGCCTAAATTTCTTAGATTTTTAAATCAGTCCAATGCGAGGGACTAAAGTGCAAAATTCGCTGGACTCTTTTTTTTTTTTGCAAAATCCAGAATTGCCTATAAAAACCCCATTTTAGCTGAAATTGCTAGATGGCCCAACGGTGATATAAACACAGACACGTTTAACATCTCATGCGTGGAGGAGAGAGGGAGGAACGCTGATCGGTGGGGGTATCTCTTGCGAGGTGCGATAGTGAGGCTGAAATTATCCGAACAAGTGGGGCTTCTGGTGGCCGCCGATCAAGCTGTGGCGGCGCGTGGTGGCCGTAATCGCATGGAGATGCCACGACTTGTCTTGCTCTTATCTGGCTAATTCTTTGGGCATTACAGGCCAAATCATATACCAAAATAAATCCCTCGAAGAGTACTACAAGATGGTGGTAACAGTTTCTCTGATCCGTCCTCGGTTGCAAACACTAAACGAGGTAAAAATGATCTGTTCTGTGAGGCCCACATAGCTCGGGTGCTCCAAAAGAAATTTCAACCACTCCAGCGTATTCGTGGAAGCGTCGGGAGTCCCTATATGCCATCAGAATCTTAGTAAGACATCCCGGTAAAAAATTACTAACTTTCAAGTCTCTCATTTTGTATTCGGATGCTTCCAGTAGTGTCGTAGAGTAATAAATTAACTTGTATTGAGTCGAATAAGTTAGAATGTATCAAAATTGTGCTATTGCTAAAATTCAGGGGAAATCAAAATGAATTAGATCGATCCGGTAGGATTAATGAATTTTTAGTAAAATCAGATTTCGCATGTGTCTGTGTTATGATGAATGAAATGATAGATGTGAGTTATTTATGATGGTACGATAATGTATAGTTGGTTTTGGAAAATTTCAAAGGGTCCAAGATCTTTCTGTAGTGTTATCGAAAGTTTTTGTGGAAGACTTTTTGAAAACACGTAATTTGTATATTTAAGCTATTGAATTATCATAGAACAATGTATAATGATATAATAGTAGCATTAGATATGTTCCGGGGGAACGAAAAAGACCCAAAACGTTTCAGACTCGTTTGTATTTTCAGACTTCTCATAAGGTTTTCTGAATTTCAGCCGGAAATGAAATATAATAATACGAACATGTTATATTGGATGTGTTATGAATAATGAAACTGAAAACATTATAAACGAACTTGATTTGGGTGATCTGTGAAGATTCGGAAGTTTGTATAGCTGAGTCGAGAATTTCGCGTAACACTGATTCTAATCGCTTATTTTTATTTATTTTGACAAATTTGAATATGATTAGTAGTGTTCGTGTGACCAAGTAAGTATTCCATACGATAAATACTTAACGTATAGTTAATTATATGCACGATTTTTTTTCTTAGCAGATATGTGTGTTTGTATATATATATATATCTACATAGAAATATGTAAAGTTTAAGTTGACTAAACCACCACGGGTTTGGGATGGTTATAGCCACAAGTTTAAGTGATTTAATACAACTATGTATGAATCATATTTTATGGATATATGTATATACATGTTAAGTTGGGGTATGTTATTGATGAATAAATAAGTGACGCAATGTGATCGTTTTATAATTTGAGCATTATTTGTCAATGGTGATGGAGTTGATGTGCGATATGTGATATCTCTGATGTGAGTAGATTCCTCGTTTTATGTTTTCCTTACTTATATTTTAAAATATTTAAGTTTTAAGAATTTCGATTTGAATGAGTTTTATTTGTTAATGAACATTTATAATGATTATACGTTTCCGTCTCAGTGCTTGTTAAATATTTTCATAATTTCTGAATTATCATTATATTTCCGCCGAGACGTTTGATCAATGATATATTTTCGTCCTGATGTTTGACTTATGTTTTTATGTTTTATAACCTATCAATATGTTTCCGCCACGACACTTGTTTAGGGTTTTGACCATCAAAAAATGGATCAGCCTGCTACCTTATCGACATGAGCTTGGTTCGTTCACTGTCCAATCAAGCACGCGACTTGGACATTGGACGCTTGATTAGTTTTGGGACGTTTTTAGAAACTTTTATTTTATTATCCTAAAAATAGTTATTTTCAAAAAGAAAATGAGATTCAAGGGGTTACCTTACGTTTTGATGCATTGAATGATGGATGAGATTGATTTCAAATGACTTATGTTTGTAATGTGTGTATGTGAATAGTTTGGTTGATCAATTAATACTTATGTTTGTTTATGACTCAAACACGTATTATTTGTTTATTTTGACTTTTAATATCGTCATTTGATGACTTTGAACTCTGGAAGTTCATTACATCTTTGTTGTTAACTATCCTATGTTCCAAAAGTTTGGAAGGAGATAAAGATCTTAGATTTGTATAAGTACGTATTTCTAGAAGATTTGTATATGAAATGCATGTATTTCTCAAAGGTTTATAGGTGAAAGATATGAAAGATCTTATATTTGAAATGATTTCCGTATATGTATGAGTACAATAAGCTTTTGGAAGTCATGGGTGTGCGACTGTTAAGTAAAGGATTTGAGATTATGTATAAGCCATATTTCTGAATTCGTATATGTAATTGTATATAACTTGGATATAGATCTTTCCAAAGGTTTTCCGTACATGGGTTAATACGTAAGTTATTACCAAAGGAAGCGTTATATACTATCTAATTTGACGGTATTTCAAATATATTTTCTTTACTGACATATGATAAAAGTGTTTAGTTCAGAAATCATTTGCAACCCTTGTGGTTTTGTTTAAAGTTTGGGTTTTTTGGATTAAGTATGACTTATGAACTTAATTCTTAGATCAATATATGTAATTATTTTAAGAAGACTTGATATTTAAGAGTGTAAATAACAGTACGAAATTTGAAAGATTTTCAATGTAATTTTAAGTGCGATGTTTCTATTAAGTTCAAAATTTATTTGTTCGAATCATTTTCCAATGACCACTACACATTTAGATTTCTACGGATTTTAGTTCGATATGATAAAGGATTGTCTGACAAATTACATATATATGATTTATGATTATATATAATATTTTCAAAATGTATTCTTATCTTGTATGGTTGAGCGTGGTTACTTACTGAGTTTTATAACTCTCACCACCACAGTTTGCTAGTTTTGCAAGTTAGGAACCTGATCAGTCAACCATTCAAGTTTTGGAAAGTCGGCCATTCAAGCTGCAGTCAGCCACTCTAGAGTCCTGGGACATATTAAAGAAGTCTAGGAGTATTGTTAGTTATGTTTTGAATCATGCAATGCACGTTATCACATGTATATAAATAAAAGTTTGGATGTGTAAGTTTCATTGTGGGTACAAGGCCCGTGAGTATTGATGTTGAGGATTGTTATGTCTTGGATTTTGACTGTAGGTCCTTTTTGTGTATCTAATATCCGTAACAGGTCGTGTGGTGCTGGATTGTGTTCAAGGTTGTTCGATTTTTAGGGGGTGTCATGTCCATTTTTCGTTAGTTTTGAGACTTGGGGAGACGAGTTGTTCCTGTCTTCTGTCAATAGCATCCTGCCTCTGGTGGGGTGTTACACATAGAAGTTTAAAAACATAGTTACTTATGTTTATGTTTATGTTTGAGTCATGATGATCACACTATTGTATATGTAAGCGAAAGTTTTAATTTTCACGTGTAATTATGGTCACATAACCCTTAAGTATTGATAATGAGTATTTGATGCGTCTTGAGTATCAAAACAGGTCTCCAGAGGTGCTGGATTAGATCTGGGTTGCATTATTTTTAGTAGACATCATGCCGAAATTTTAGCAGCATCTGAGGCTTGTAGAGATGGGTTATCCCTATCTTATGTTGGTAACATATTGGCTTAGGCGGGAAGTTATAGCTTCGATAATTCAAAATGGGTTGTATTATCTTCATATTTGAAGACTATCGGTAAATGATAGTTTAATTGATTTAACTCTGACAGTGGAAACAAGAGGTCACATATTTAAGTTTGAGGGGATACGTTTAATTTGGAGTTTTGAAGGAGTGTAGGATGCAATATATAAATAAAAGATTTAGATATTATAATAATAATAATAATAATAGTTGGTAAAATATTTAGAAAATTTCATATTTGATGACAAACTACTGAACTGTTTCCTCTCTCAAATTTGTTTAAGGCATTGATACACCCCCATAAAAAAATCTCACTTAAACTCCACAAAAAGGAAATAAAAAAGGTTGGTAAATATCCACTTAGGCAGTTTAATTAGAAATTATTCGAGAAAGGTAAAGTTAATATTTCGTATGGTTGAAAATAAATAAAATTTATCTATTAAAATTTCTTTAAAAATCTTTAAAAATTATATATTTATGATTAAAATAGGATAAATAATCATAAAGTTCACTTAGATTACTAAAGTCTGTAAAGGAAAAATATGATGAGGAAAAAAAGAATGAAGATAAGTATTTTTACAAGTTGAGCAATTTTAGAAAATTAGAAATCGGTTGAAAATCGTCCATTTTTAGTGGCCATTAAATTATCGATTTTTTAACAAAGCCGACCAATCCAGTAGCGAATGGCGAGAAATCGTCGAGTAAGAAGTTATTTCTTGCCGTTTAAACTGCATAGTTGTCAAGTTTATGAGTGTATGTCAGTTAACTAAATTTTGGCATGCATATGTCCATTTTTAAAATTAAATACCAAACTTTGGGGTATATAGTCATTTTACCTAAATTTGTAGTTAATTCCCTCCTTATATTTCATTTTTCTTCTAAATATTATTTGGAAAGATGGTGAAATTAGTGCCACAACATATGTTGTTGATGGTGTTTTCAGGACCTATGTTATTTAAGGAGTACGGTAGGGGTAAAAATGGTAATTCCCTTCTCGGTCGAAATCATTAATGCCGACCCGAGCATATGAGTGTTATAAAGCCAACAGGTAGAGACCGAACACTTGATGATAGGTGACCGACCACTTTGGTTCGGATGACCGAGCATTATCAGATCGGTAGCAGCATTCTCAGCTCAAAGGACCATCATGACCGACCTCATTAAGACCGAGCATATGGCGAGACGTGCTCCAGAAGATAAGGCATCCTATTTTTACGGAAAAGATAATAAGTTATCCTATTTTCATGGGGTAAACTAGTAAGTCAATGTCCTAGTAGGATAAATGAAGTGAAAGTAGTTTTCAACTAGGAATCCTTATAGGAAAATGAATATGATTTCTTCACTATTATAAATAGGAGGGGAAAATGTAAGTAAAGGAACATAGGGAGATCAAGATCAGAATCAATATCAATATCATTACCATCAGACTTGTAAACATAAAAACATAGCAGAGAAGCATATTTCAGTAATAAAGTATCATCCTTTTTGTGCCCGTGGACGTAGGTCAGACCAAGATCCGCCGAACCACGTTAAATCTCCTTGTTTGATTGGCGCATTATCTACCTTCTGCTAAGTTTGCTTTTGGTTTTCCCCATAACCAAACAAATTCACTATTGAAGGAGGATTACCTCGGGAGTGATATTCCCATATTGCCCTGAGGCCAAAATCAGCCGTCAACAGTTGGCGCCGTCTGTGGGGAATTCAACGAAAAGCAGCTCACGTGGTAAGACGATGGCAGAAGGTGGAAATCACCAGTCGTCGGGGAGTTCAACAGCAGAATGGATTGAGAAAATAGAGGAAAATATGTTCCCGTACGGTTTGTCTGACCAATGGATTCGTGAGATGTATAGCACAAGGAGGGATGATACCCTCGTGGCGTTTGCTTGCTCCAGTGTTACCGAGCATAAGGAGGAACATTCCCTTAATGCTTCGGACACTATTTGATCCCTACCTATTTGGTCATTTGGATATGTGAGATGCATAGCACGAGGATGGATGATACCCTCGTGGCGTTTGCTTACTCTAGTGTTACCGAGCATAAGGAGGAACATTCCCTTAATGTTTCGGACACTCTTTGATCCCTACCTATTTGGTCATTCAGATCCATGAGATGCATATCACGAGGAGGGATGATACCCTCGTGGCGTTTGCTTGCTCCAGTGTTACCGAGCATAAGGAAGAGCATTCCCTTAATACTTCGGACACTCTTTGATCCCTACCTATTTGGTCATTTGGATCCGTGAGATGCATAGCACGAGGAGGGATGATACCCTCGTGGCGTTTGCTTGCTCCAGTGTTACCGAGCATAAGGAGGAACATTCCCTTAATGCTTCGGACACTCTTTGATCCATACCTATTTGGTCATTCGGATCCGTGAGATGCATAGCACGAGGATGGATGGTATCATCGTGGCGTTTGCTTGCTCCAGTGTTACCGAGCATAAGGAGGAGCATTCCCTTAATGCTTCGGACACTCTTTGATCCCTACTTATTTCTTCGATCATTCGGATCCGTGAGAAGCATAGCACGAGGAGGGATCATGCCCTCGTAGCATTTTCTTACTACAGTGTTACCGAACATAAGGAGGAATATGCCCTTATTGTTTCGGACACTCTTTGATCCCTATTTTTGATCGTTCGGATTTGTGAGAAGTATAGTACGGGGAGAGATTATGGCCTCGTAGCGTATGCTTGCTCCAGCGTTGTAAGGAGGAGCCCTCAAACAATACACAGGCTCCATGGCGACCTGAAGTATAGAGGATGTGCCCTTACCATTCTAAATGCTCTTTGATCCAAATCCTGGTTCGCCGGGACTCTGAATTGAAAGATTCAGAATTGCATTTTGGAGACCTCGGACGAGACGCTGTTTTGAGGTATATGTGCTGTTGTTTACACTTGCAAAATGTTTCATTTCGAGTCACTCCCATTTTTTTATTTTATTTTCGAAAGTTTTGTTTTTTATTTTCGTTGGTCTGGCAAGGGGACGCCCATGCCAAACCCGATAGGGCTTCAAAGGTTGATTCACCTCCCTTCTGAATAAATCCCAAGGATTAATCGGCTCGGGGCCGGATTCGTTCCGCCGAGGCCACTTGCTTAATCGGCTCGGGGCAGGATTTCGTTCCGCCGATGCCACTTGGTTATTCGGCTCGGGGCTGGATTTCACTCCGCCGAGGAGGCCATTATGGTTTCTCTCAGCTCGGGGTCGGGTTACGTCCCACTGAGTCTGTCTCTTTGGACTGGGGACGTAACATTCCCCCAGAGCCAAGTGTTTCTCTCAGCTCGGTGTCGGGTTACGTCTCACCGAGTCTGTCTCTTTGGACTGGGGACGTAACATTTCGCCAGAGAGCCAAGTGTTTCTCTTAGCTCGGGGTCGGGTTACGTCCCACCGAGTCGGTCGTTTGGACTGGGGACGTAACATTTCCCCCAGTGCCAAGTGTTTCTCTTAGCTCGGGGTCGGGTTACGTCCCACCGAGTCGGTCTTTTGGACTGGTGACGTAACATTCTCCCAGAGCCAAGTGTTTCTCTCAGCTCGGGGTCGGATTACGTCCCACCGAGTCTTTCTTTTTGGACTGGGGACGTAACATTCCCCCAGAGCCAAGTGTTTTTCTCAGCTCGAGGTCGGGTTACGTCCCACCGAGTCTGTTTCTTTGGACTGGGGATGTAACATTCCCCCAGAGCCAAGTCTTTCTTTCAGCTCAGGGTCGGGTTATGTCCCGCCGAGTCGGCTTTTTTGGACTGGGGATGTAACATTCCCCCAGAGCCAAGTCTTTCTTTTAGCTCGGGGTCGGGTTACGTCCCACCGAGTCGGCTTCTTTGGACTGGGGATGTAACATTCCCCAAGAGCCAAGTCTTTATTTCAGCTCGGGGTCGGGTTACGTCCCACCGAGTCGGATTTATTGATCTGGGGAGGTGACGTTCCCCCAGAGCCAAATGTTCTTCTTAGCTCGGGGTCGGGTTACGTCCCACCGAGTCGATCATCATCAGTATAAGGGCAAAACATTTTCTCCACGGGTAGATATCAGGATCCTCGTTGACTGAGCACATGAAGGTGGCATGAAGGACCATATTTACAGCCAAGACATTTTTCTCTGCGGTTCCTGGAGTGACCACCGACGGATTCATCGGCACACCATCTTTTTTTATAGTTCCCGGCATCAACTCGCAAACTCGTTGTTACCGAGAACTAATGGACAGATGTTGATGGTGTTTTCAGGACCTATGTTATTTAAGGAGTACGGCAGAGGTAAAAATGGTAATTCCCTTCTCGGTCGAAATCATTAATGCCGACCCGAGCATATGAGTGTTTTAAAGCCAACAGGTAGAGACCGAACACTTGATGATAGGTGACCGACCACTTTGGTTCGGATGACCGAGCATTATCAGATCGGTAGCAGCATTCTCAGCTCAAAGGACCATCATGACCGACCTCATTAAGACCGAGCATATGGCGAGACGTGCTCCAGAAGATAAGGCATCCTATTTTTACGGACAAGATAATAAGTTATCCTATTTTCATGGGGTAAACTAGTAATTCAATGTCCTAGTAGGATAAAGGAAGTGAAAGTAGTTTTCAACTAGGAATCCTTATAGGAAAAAGAATATGATTTCTTTACTATTATAAATAGGAGGTGAAAGTGTAAGTAAAGGAACATGAGGGAGATCAAGATCAGAATCAATATCAATATCATTACCATCAGACTTGTAAACACAAAAACATAGCAGAGAAGCATATTTCAGTAATAAAGTATCACCCGTTCTGTGCCCGTGGACGGAGGTTGGATCTGATTCGCCGAACCACGTTAAAATCTTTGTCGATTGACATATTTATTTGTCTTTTGCTAAGTTTGCTTTTGGTTCCCCCATAAACCGAACAAACTCACTATTGAGGGAGGATTGTCTCGGGGGTAATAAACCCTTATTGCCCCTGAGACCGAAATCAGCCGTCAACATATGTTATTTCCAAAATGATCCGGCTATATTTGCATTAATGGAAGAAGATGGTTTTAATGGAACATAATGAATGAAATGAAATGAAATATAATAGAGAGTGATATATCATAACATCGAATGTTTAAGGAATTTATAATATAATATCCCAAACATCATTTGATAAATAAAAAATAATGAAATATCTCCGAATAACTCTTACAATGAAAGTAAAAAAACACATGCTCAAATCAAGGGATACGTTGAATTTGGGTTTGATAATATAAGGTTTGGTCAATTTTTTATTTCCATAATTACCCTTGGGCATTTGAAATTTTGAATAATTATTGTTAACGTTAATTCTTATGCATTGACGCTCATGCATGCTTTGGTAATTGAGATTTTACGCCCATGCATGCTTTTGTGCAGCTCGCATGTAGGCAAAATAAAAACAAAGTGAAATATCATCCATAAAAAAAAAAAAAATTGACTCTTTAGAATTAGATATCTTTTATTGTCTAGGTATAAAATTGTGATGCCTAAGCATTATAAATAGTCACTACAATAAAATGAACTTTTAGCGTCCAAAATTTTAGCGTCGAATTTAATTTCGACGCTAATAATCACTTTTAGCGTCGAAATTAATATTCGACGCCAAATATCAAGATTTTAGCGACGAACATCATGTTCAACGCCAAATTGTCTACTTTTAACGTCGAATACATTTTTCGACGCTAAAAGTACAACTTTTAGCGTCGAATAATTTTCGACGCTAAAGTTTTTCAACTATTCCCATAATCTTTGGCGTCGACATAAATTGCGACGCTAAATTTTATACTTTTAGCATCAAAAAACGTATTCGACGCCGAAAAGTTGACATTTAGCGTCGACTAAGTTGCGTAGCTAAAGGTTTATGACGATACCACCGACAATCTGTTAATCTTTAGGGTCCAAATTTAATTTCGACGCTAAAAATAGATTAAAATGCAGAATGCCACCAACCCTTCTCCCCCTCTGCTTTTTCTCTCATCCTCTTCAATCTCATCCTCTACAATCTGAGACTCTCTCATCTGCAACCTCACAACTCTCCTACAAATTTTAAATAAAATTGTAATTAATTTTCCATAAGGTAAATCTTCTTTCATATATCTTTATTATTTTTCTTTATATTTGCAAAGAATAATTATATATCTCACTTAAGCATTTCAAAATTTATTTAGTGAACTACTTGATAAGCAAAAAAACATTCCATTTGAAGGTGCTGGAATGTCGATATTGAATTTCGTTGTGAAATTATTACACATTAAAGTGATCAATAGAATGACCAAAAAAAGTATTAATATGATGCTAGAGTTACTGGGGCAAATGTTACCGGTTGGAAGCAAATTGCCTAAGTCGTATTACGAGGCAAAGAAAATATTGCGTGATCTAGGAATGGGGTAATGAATCCATTCATGCTTGTAAGTATGACATGTGGTGAAAGTCGGTACAAAGTCTGTGGTATGGGGAAGAAAGTGCCTTAAAAGATATTGTGATATTTCCCATTAACGCCCAGGCTGCAGAGGTTGTTCATGTCACGACACACAGCGACTGACATGACGTGGCATCATGAGAAAAAGATCGGTGCGGAGGGCATACTTAGACATCCTATGGATGGAACCGAGTGGAAGGAATTTGATGACATGTATCCCTATTTCGCTGAGGACCCCCGTAATGTCAGGTTAGGTCTTGCCTCTGATTGTTTTAACCCGTTTGGGAATATGTACAACTCTTACAGCATGTGGCCCGTTATTGTTATTCCATATAACTTACCTCCATGGAAATGTATGAAGGATCCGTTCATGTTTATGTCATTGCTTATCCCTGGTCCACCTTCTCCTGGTAAATATATGAATATTTACTTGAGACCATTGATCGAGGAGTTACAAACATTATGGAATGTGGGTGTGCATACCTATGATGCAGCTTCCGAGCAGTATTTTCATATGCATGCCGCATTATTATGGACCATTAATGGTTTTCCAGCTTATGGTTCATTATTAGGATGGAGCACTAAGGGATACATGGCATGTCCAGTTTGTGCGAGTCAAATACCTTCGCAACGATTACGGAATAAAATAGGATACACAGGGCACAAAAGATTTCTTGAGTTGAGTCATCCTTGGTGGACGAGTAAATTATTCAACGGTCAACAAAAACCTCAGAGTATGTCCAGTCCATTTTCTGGATTCGACATACTTTGCCAACATCAACATCTCAGAGACAACACACCAGGGAAACATCCTAAGAATAGAGATGAAAATCAAAAATGTCAACCTAAAGAGTTGAATTGGACAGGAAAGAGTATTTTCTTTGAGTTAGAATATTGGGGGACTCTGAGTTTGCGACATAATTTGGATGTAATGCATATAGAAAAAAACATATGCGAGAGTTTAGTGGGCACACTCTTCAATATTCCGGTAAGACAAAAGACACTGTAAATGCTAGATTAGACCTACAAGATCTTAGAATTCGCAGTGAATTACATTTACAGGTCACTCCTCCAGGTCTTATTAAGCCACCTGCTAGTTACGTGCTAACTCAATCAGAGAGAAAATCGTTATGTGATTGGCTGAAAATGGTTAAATTTCCTGATGATTATGCATCGAATATTGGGCGTTAGGTCAGATATGATACAATAACGGGGTTAAAGAGTCACGATTGTCATGTGCTTCTGGAGATTCTCCTTTCTGTTGGAATTCGACCTTATCTGCCCCCAAATGTATGCGACGTCGTACTTGATCTATGTGGCTTCTTTAAACAATTATGTTAGAGGACATTAACCACATCTATTATTGACGAACTTGAGCGAGAAATCGTGATAATCCTGTGCAAGCTGGAGCGAATATTGCCACCCGCTTTTTTTGATGTGATGGTATATCTGGCCGTGCATTTATCGGCTGAAGCTAGGAAGGGAGGTCCTGTCCATTACATATGGATGTATCCCATTGAGATGTACTATACAATTTTAAATATTACATTCTTAAATTTTTTGTGTGCATTAAATTTATTATTAATGCAAACTTGTTGTCATATCTGCAGGGCTTTGGGACATTACAAACAATATGTGAAAATCAAGGCGTGACCTGAAAGGTCAATAACAGAGGCTGTTTTAATAAGTGAGGCAATAACATTTTGTTCGATGTACGTGCAGAATATTGAAACTCATTTTAATCGTTGGCCACGAAACTATGATGGAGATGCAAGTAATAAGCAAGATATCACAATGTTCCGTCAAAATTGCAGACCGTTTGGAGCAGTAGGTGTCAAATTACTAACTTTTGAGGAAGCTTAACGTGCGCATTGGTTTATATTGAGTAATTACGATGTTGTGCAACCGTATTTAACGTAAGTCTTTTTGGTGCATAACTATATTTTTATTGTCATACATTAACGTAACTCAATTTTTGGTACGCAACATATTACAATGCTACAATGTGGTGGTGACCATAACGTTGATGGAAGACACAAAAAAGAATTTCCTAAATGGTTTGAGACAACTGTAAGCCCTAACATTGTCTATTTATTTTTATCCTAACAGTAAATATTTCAGTTTGTTATATTAACACATAAATATTATCATTTGTTAGATAAACAACCAAGTGCAAAATGGTCAACTGGACTCGTTCTCCTCGTTGTTTTCCTTGGAATATGGGCCTCAAAAGCAGTCTTACGAATACAGTGGATGCATTATGAACGGAGTTAGATTTCATACCGAGCAGCGAGATGTTTCACATGTCACTCAGAATTATGGAATTGTAGTCCCAGAAGAGAACATGACTCATATATTATTAACTTCTACGGAGTGTTGCAATCAGTCATTGAGTTGATATACAGACCCATACGACGTATTATGCTATTCGAATGCAAGTGGTTTGACACAAATGCCAGAAAGAGGAGAATTCAAGTTAGTAATCATCTAACGTCAATTAATGTTCAACGTTATTGGTACAAGAATGATCCATACATTTTTTGTACCCAAGCACTGTCTGTGATATATATATCTGATCCAAAGCTAGAAAATGGTTGGATGGTGGTAGAAAAGTTACAACATAGGGGCATTTGGGAAACGCATGAGAAAGATAGTGTTGAAATATCAGATGAAGCACAAGAAGTCTCTGACAACTTTGGAGTTGCTGAACAGATATTTCATTTACCAAATGTCACCAATCCTGAAAATATCACTTTAACTCGAGAAAATACAGACTTTGAGATAATTCCTCATTCTGAAGTTAGCGTGGAAGCAGCAAATGAAGAAGAATTCGACACTGAAGATGACTTCGAGTCCAGTCACGAATCCTCAAATACCGAAGATAATAGTGACTAATCTAGTTGTTATATGATATGATGGATGAATAATTTTTACTATTATAATGGATGGTTGTTGTTGTTTTGAATTATTATCATCATGGATGATTGATGTTGTTGTTGTCATGAATTATTAGTATATCATGGTTGAATGGTTGTTTTTGTTATTATTAAAATAATTTATTATCATATTATTATTAATACCCTTTAGCGTCGACATACGATTCCGACGCTATAATACCGAATTTAGCGTCGAAATATTAAATCGACGCTAAAATCATCACATTTAGCGTCGAAATAAATTAATCGACGCTAAAGGTTAGACTTTTAGTGTCGAATTGTTTTTCGACGCTAAAGGTCAGACTTTTAGCCTCGATTTAATATTTCGACGCTAAAGGTAAGAAATTAATTTTCCCTCAAAAAAATTTCCTTATTTTTCAGTTACCGCTATTATTTTAGCCTCGACATTTGCGACGCTAAAATAAAAAAATTTCGACGCTAATGGGTTATTAAAATCCTTAATTTCGGTTTCCCCTCATTCTTCTCTACTTCATGTAGTCAGTTGATTTCCTCTAAATTTCGATGTTCAACAGCTTCAATCTTCAACTCTCATCATTTGGGGACACGCAAGAATCAAGGTAATGGGGTTTCCCTCAATCTTCAACTCTGATAATGGTTCAAGTTTTGTGTGATATTATTTGGGAACAAATTTGACTTGAAACTCATCACTAAATGTGAAATCTGGTTAGTAACTCCCAATGATTCTACAATTTAGGAGTTTGATGTTTATCCTTCACAATGCTGAGTTAAAAAGTTCTCTTGAGTGTGAAATTTCTCAAAAATAGTCTCGGTGTAATAGTGAAATCTTGTTAGTAACTCCCAGTCCCACGTGGAATTATACGTATAGAAACTTTCTCTCGGGATATAATGGAGTTGTCGTTGTTGATTTGTGATTGAATCATAACTAAGAATACTCTTTTGTTTATAATTGTGTGATGTAAAAGAAGGAGAATAAAAAATTAATTAGAATACTTGTTTTTCATTTCTTCACAATAAGGGTTTAAGTATTAAGTATAATTGAATAATCAGATGTAGCTTTTATTTTCAAAATTGTAAAAAGATTTATGAGAATCACACTTTCATTTGAAAGAACATACATAATGTTTTTCGTTTGAATGACTCCAAATACAGTTCGGACAATAACGTCTTTAGAGGACTCTATCGATATTCGAATGATTATAATTTCATTCGAACACTTATCTAATGTGAATTTCAATATATTTATTTTTAATTATAAATACTGATGCGTCAGTGTAAAACAATATTTTGAAATATATAAGAGTCATTGAGTTCTCAAGTTTGATCAAATAAGGATATTTCCTCACCTAAGTAGCCTTATTAAAAAAAATATTAGGCACGTGTAGATTTTCATTTGGGACATGTGTATTGAGCTTAGAATGAATGATGGAAAGTTGTAGGCATGTGTATTGAGCTTAGACATGTGTATTGAGTTTGTATGGGTGTGCAATTTTGAGCCCAGAACAACAGCGGCTGTTATTCTCTTATCATGTGCTTGATCAATTTCAAAGTAGTCAAGAATAATGAAGTCGTGACATATCATGGTTGAATGGTGAATAATGAAGTCGTGATAAGAATGTGTATGTGTGTGTGGCCGAATAAGAATATTTTTTGTTAGAAATATTGATGACTTATTATGTGAAGATTGTGTAGAGTTGTTAATGAAATCTTATTAGAAAGTCTGTTGCATCGGATGCTAGGGCAGTAGTAAATGTATATTGTTGCATGTAATTAATATGAAGTGTAGATTGAGAATATGATGAATGAAAAAACAAAGCATGTTGTTTTTGTCACTTCTAATTACAAAGCATTGTTATTTTTCAGATGGCACCGGGCAATCGCAGATGGGCTAATGCGACTCCATCTACATCAGCAAGGACAGATGCCCATGCTGGAGTCTCTGCTAGCACAGGTGACTCGAGTACAGCGAAGGGTCGAGGGCGCACCCGTGGCCTGGGGTTGGTTAAGCACGTTAAATCTCACGGCCGTATCCGGATTGAGATATCAGATGATGGACAAAGATAAGTCGGACAACATAATTCAGCGTTTACTACAGCCATAGGTGCTACAGCTCAGTTTGAAGCTCCCCAAACTACGTTTCTTGGAGAAAGATACCGTGGGAGACTAAAATCAACCAGCTCTTCTCTTCGCTACTTGTGAGTTTCCTTACGGTATTAAGTTTTCGATATTGTTTTAGTTAAAATTTTTATTTTATACTCATTTTTACTCGGTTGCTATTCCTATAGGAGTGGTTCGACTTTGATCTGACCAAAGTGAATGTCCAACAATATATTGACTACCACATGAGGAAAAGTTATAAGGATTATAGGACAAAAGTCCCGAAACCAATATTCGATGAACATGGACCTTCGGATGCTCCACAATATAAGCCTGATTTTATAGAGGAGCAAGACTGAACATTCTTATGTGAGCTTTGGTCTAGCAAGAAACACGAGGTAAATTTTAAAATAAACAGAAATTTATAATTCTCTTTGTTTTCGGTACTTACAGTGTTGTTAAATGCAGGATAAATGTCACGCAAATGCGGAAAATCGAAGTCACTTGCGTTTTAACCACCGTGGAGGTTCGAAGCCATTTATCCAACATCGTGCCAAACATTCTGAGGTAAATATATCCTAACGTGAAATTTAACAGTTCATTATTTTTACTAATGTGGAATAATACTAAATGTATTTTCTGTTTTTAGCAGAGTAGCACAGGTGAGGTGCAATCATTTCCAGATTTTTTCCGAGTGACGCATTACAATGAGAAGAACAAATGGATAAATGAAGAAGCCAAACGCTGCTATGTAAGTTTAAGTTTTTAAAATAAAATAACTATTATTATATATGTTAATTTTTTTTTTCAAATTCTAACATTAACGTATTGTTTTTAAACAGAACGAAATGATGGAGCTCCATCATCAAACTCAGGAGACATGGTCCGACCCGACACCGATGAGCAGTTGTCGCAATTGGTTTTCAAGAACCAGATAGCTTACAACGTCGGCATTGGCACTCATAAGAAACCGACGTCATCTGCACGCACTACTATTTATTCGGACAATGACTCGTGTCTTCGAGACCAGCTAGCAACCACCCAAGACTAGATAGCTATATGGGTTTTATGGCGGAAAACCGGTAACGCAAATGAATAATGGAAAATCAAAATTTTACGATTTCAAAATTTTTTCTCGGATCAATTAAATAAACTTATTATTTAATTCTCAAATTCTGAAAAATTACACAAGAGATCAAATTTCTTGGTAATTACTGAATTACCCAAAAACTTTGTAAATTGATCATTTTAGTCCATAAGTTGTCAAATATAATTTTGGATGATTCTAAATCATTTCTAATTTTTTTTTTCAACACATCCAATACATCAAAATCAGATTTGCAACAAATCCCCAAATTTTTCTTAAAATGCCGAGAGCCCCCTCCCCCCATTTTCGGTTTATTGCATTTTAGTCCCTTTTGTTCAAAAACAAACCAAGATCAAATCCAATCAACCCAAAATTTTACATGCATCATATATATATCATAATGCATCACATATATGAAAAACCCCAAATTTGGAGTGGGTTAAGAACCCTAATTTTTCAATTTTACCAAATTGTCTAATTTCACCAAATCTTTAAAATCCAACACTTTAATCCATTCAATACTTCACCAAACAAGCCTCACCACTTTTAAATAACTCTGGAATAATTCTAGGTCACCAAAGAGTGGCTTAATAACTCTAGAATGGCAACTTGATTTTCCAAAAATCAAAAGTAAGCCTTTTAAACCATTTAAAGCTTACCTACATGCATCAATCTTTCATACAAGTTCTCAACCAAATAAACACAAACTATAAGAGCAAAAATAACATCAAAGCAACACAAAATGATGCTAAGCTTGTTAGAAATAATTTTCATGTTGAAGGTTTTGAAGAAATACTTACAAAAATCAAATTTTCCATGTCTTTTCCTTTTTCCTTCAACGTTTGCTCTCTACTTCTTTTGTGTTTTGTTTTAGTGTATATGGAACTTATGAAACCCTAAAAGAGTCAAAACAATTTATATCTCCTCCAATATTGCCTTGGCCGAATATGGTAGGAAGAATAAATAAAATATCTAGATATTTTTATTTTGTTTCAATTAAAGTTTTAATCAACTTGCAAGCTATATCATTAAACCATTTAATGAATTACTTAAAGTCAACAAAGGCAACGAAAAGCATTTTCATAATTATCACAACTTTAAAATATTTATATTTCAATTAATTTAATCATTTAACAATTAAATTATTAATTAATTATTAAATAAAAAAAATATATTAAATATGTATTATATTTACATTAAATATCAAATACATATATATTTATGATATAAAAGTCAAATATCCTTATTTGAAAATTAATTAATGTGTATTTGATAAAATCTAACATTAAATGCAAATACACAAAAATTAAGAAATGACTATTAGGTCCAAACAGATGTATTTTTCGTTTAACCTTTAAAACGACTTATAAATAATCAGTATTATTTATAAATGTTTCCCTAGTTCTCTACGAGTATATTTCATTAGTGAGACTCTCTAAATTTAGGCATATCCGTCACGGAATCCAATTTCGAGTCAATAATTTACCCACCCGTAAATTATGACAACCACAGATAAACTCGCTAAATCATACAGGTCGAGGTCATGGAAAATGTATAATTCCACCGTCACAGATATCCGGATATATCCCAAAGATATAGATGTAAACGTCAAATCTCTATAAGGACTATCCCGTCGACGTCTCTATTAGCAATCTCAAAAAGAGAACACTTAGAACTGATTTCCAAAGTGTACCACGGGCCCATGGTTTTTATCTGATTGCTAATCATAAATGGACTACCTATACTCTATACACAGAACTGACAGATCCTATCTCGATACACACAGGACACCCTGAGGATTTATCCATACCCAACGAACAGGCGGAGGTCTGATCTAAATAGATCGGTGACGTGACAGCCAACTAAGTGTGAAGGATGTCTCATGTGCCCACAGTGGCATCTCAAGTTGAAGAATCACAAATGCTACTCAACCCGAGAAGATTCTTATTGACGTTGGTATACCATACATTAAGAATCTTCGGTGAGTCGTTCAGTGTCTATCCGCTATAAACACCTACACGTCTATACGAGTCCCCAAGACTAATGGTTCATTGAGAAACCATTGGAATCATATATTCCAGTATACGACATGTACCGGTCTCAACTGGTTTACTTTACTGACCAAGTAGTGTAAAAATTGACCAGGAACTGTCTGAGAATGACAACGCCATCATACAACTCAATGTCGGTTGCGACGCTTTTGCAACAGTATCATGACTAATCATCATAAGGTAAATTACGTCTTTACCATATTAAAAGATATATTATATTACAGAAACTGCTTGTATTATTCATAATAAAACGTTTTACAGTAGTATTCTCAAAGAAATACAACCGGGAATTGGGGCTCTGAGCACCAGCCCCAACAAAATCTCCCACTTACTCTAGTGCCAATATCGATTGTATCTAATACCCATCGACTCCACGTGTTTATCAAACAACTTCGGAGGTATGGCCTTCGTCAGCGGGTCTGCTACATTATCTTCACTCGGTACCTTATACACGACAATATCCCCTCGCGACACAATCTCTCGAATGATGTGGTACTTGTGTTACACATGCTTCGACTTCTGATGCACCCTCGGTTCCTTTACTTGCGCAATGGATCCAGTATTATCACAGTATAACAGAATCGCATTCTCGATACTTGGGACAACTCTCAATTCTGTGATAAAGTTCCTAATCCATACAGCTTCTTTTACAGCTTCAGAAGCTGTAATGTATTCCGCCTCTGTGGTGGAATCTGCTGTAGACTCCTGTTTGGAACTCTTCCAGAAAACTGCACCTCTGTTAAGGGTAAAGACGAATCCAGATGTAGACTTTCTATCATCGAGATCCGATTGGAAGTCGGAATCCGTATACACGTTAACTTGCAGTTCACTTCCTCAATAATTTATCAATTTATCCTTAGTACCTTTAAGATACTTTAGGATATGTTTAATGGCCATCCAAAGGTCGTTACCTGGGTTGGTGTAGGCATTGCATTTTTGCATATCAGCCCGATGATGAGTCTCGTATGGAGACAACTACTTCTTAGTCTATATGAAAGTCGTGGGAAACGAACGTTGGAAGGGTAAAGTTGGAAAATAGAATTTTTGTTGGATTTTATCTGAGTTGTTTAGCTTCGGATGCTTGTTGGACTTCCGTTTCAAAGCTTACCTAAGGCCCAAAACCCAAACCAAAACCAAAACCAAACCCAAAATACCCAAGTCAAACCAAGTCAAAAAAAGCCCATGCCCAAGGAGGGGGATTCACGCCCATAGTGCCTTTATTTAGGTATATGCATATTTATCACATGTTTAAATCAAATAAAATCCTTACCTAAATAAAAGAAATCAAATCAAATCCCTACCAAATCAAATCCAATCACAAATCCAAATTAGGAGATCTATTCCTTATTAGAAACCAATTAGGAGATTCTTTCCTATTCAAATTAGGAAAGTCTTCTCTATTTGCCTATAAAAAGAGGCCTTCACCCCCCATTCAAAACCTAGCTCAGATACTTCCCCAAGCACGTCCCAAACACTTTCTCAAGCCTCCAAGCACGTCCCAAACACTTTCTCAAGCCTCCATTGCCGAATCATTAAACCTAAGCACCTCCATTGCCGCATCTTTCACCCTTCACCAACACCCTTCACGCCTAAGCCCCTTTCACTGCCCTCCATTGCCGAATTTTAGCCACCATTCACAGCCCTAATATACACCAAAATAAGCCTCAAATAAAGCCCTAAAGTCGCACTAAACACTCTCCAAACACAGCCCCATTCGCAGCCCCAAAACAGTCCCCAAAAAACGCCCCCACTGCACCTTGAACTGCCGCACCTTCACCTTCTGTTCTGGTCAGTTTTGGCTGCGACTTTAGCCAGCAAAACAGCCCTAAAATCACCTAGAAAACCCCTAAAAAATATCCATAAAGTTTCCCTAAAAAACCCTCAAAACCGCAGCTCCATTAGCCTTCAAAGTCCCTGAAAACACCCCACTGCACCAGTGAACTGCTGAGTTTAGCTTGCTGTTCTGGTCAGTTCTTGCTGCGGCTTTAGCCAGCAAAATAGCCCTAAAATCACCTAGAAAACCCCCCAAAAACCTCCATAATTTTCCCTAAAAAATCCCCACAAACGAAACTCCCTAAGCCTTCAAAATCACCCAAAACAATCCGCTAAACCATCAAGACAGTGACCTGAAACGTAGCAGCGAAACAGCAGCGAAACGGACTTGAAACAGCAGCCCGAACAGCAAAACAGCAAGGAAAGACGTTGAGTTGGTGAACTAAAATAGTAGCGGATCATTCACCCTTCCAACGGACGTGTAACGCCCTTTCTTAGACGACAAAAGAGGTTAGACCTGAGGGCACATTTCTACTTATCTTCTTTATTGTTGTTTTATTTATTTTGATATATAATTGCATGGGAGTCGTTTGAAGCATGATGTGATTGTTGGATGTGCGGGATATGTGTTCTCTTTTGTGGTATATCGGATGGAAACCCGGACGTAAATTCCATAGCCGACTCCGAATGGACGGTAGTATGGTCTGCACTCGGGATACAATGCCACGTACCACTTAAGATACACGTATCTCGTCTCATCCTAATTTGTATTTGAGCATGTTATAGTCTTTAGGTTATGTGTTTATTATTTAAAGCATGGTTTAATTTAGTTTGTTATTTATTTGTTAAAGCATGTTTAGGTTGTTCATTATGCATGTTCTTAGTTTATGATGCGTTTGGGTAATGATTTATACATGTTGGTTTAATGGTTCAATAGGCTTGTTGTGTTACATTGCGTGAAATTATTTGGATGAAAGCATGTTAGATCTAAGTACCCTTGAGCATGAATGATGAATAGATTCGGTTAGTTTATTGCACAAATTATATCATCACAAGTGACATAAGTAAGGGACCATTCCGAACCCAACGGTTTGAGGTCTTCCCTTGCGAGGGGTGAGTGCGGCCTTAAATCTTTGTCCCGGTTCACACCGGGTGGCGACTCCATGTTATTTCATACTTCCCAACTAGGCCGCGAGCCTAGAAAAGCGTCGCCCAGGTTTCATCGTAGTCAAAGCCAGGTCGCTGCGTGTAACCTTTTGCTACCAGTCGGGCCTTGTAAGTTTCAACTTTACCGTCAGGCCGTGCTTCCTCTTGTAAACCCATTTACAACCGATAGGAACAATTCCTTAGGGAAGCGGAACCAAGTCCCAAACTTGATTCTCATGCATTGAGTCCAACTCGGATTTCATGGCACTTTGCCATTTCGCGGAGTCGATGTCCAACATCGATTCTCTATAGGTAAAATGATCAGTCTCTTCAACTAAGAGAACATCAAGACTCTTTTCTTGTATCAAATACAAGCGTTCAGGAGGTCTTGATACCCTTTGCGACCTACGAAGTGTGTGTGTTGAAGGTTCTTCATCTACTTGAACTATAGTTTCCTCCGTTGGTTCGTTATTTTTAGGTTGGACTTCATCAAGTTCAACATGTCTATGATTACTACCTTCTGACAAGAATTCCACTTCTAGAAATCTTACGAAGCGAGCTACGAACACATTTCGATGCTCTGTATCATAGAACAGATATCCCCTCGTTTCCGAAGGATATCCAACAAACCTAAACTTTTACCCTTGAGGCGAAAGATTATCTTGCTGAGTCACCCTGACATAGGCAGGACAACCCCAAACCTTAATATAACTAAGATTTGGTCTCCTACCGGTCCATATCTCTTACGGAGTCGTAGGAACAGCTTTTGAAGGAATCTTATTCAAAAAATGTGCAGCTGTTAAAAGAGAGTAGCCCCATAAGTAATAGGACAAATCTGTAAAACTCAACATCGATCGGACCATATCCAATAAAGTCTGATTTCTCCTCTCAGACACTCCATTGTGTTGTGGAGTACCTGGAGGAGTATATTGAGCGAGAATCCCATTCTCCTTCATATAATCCATGAACTCACTGCTCATATATTCGTTGCCTCGATCGGATCGAAGGCATTTAATATATTGACCAGTCTGTTTTTCTACTTCATTTCGGAACTCTTTGAACTTTTCAAAGGTTTCTGATTTATGTCGGATCAGGTAGACATAACCGTACCGTGACGGATCATCGGTAAAGGTAACGAAGTACGAATAACAACTGTGAGCAGTTTGACTTAGTGGAACACATACATCAGAAAGTACGAGTTCCAGTAAGTTAGTGGCACGATGTCTAACACCGGAAAATGGGGTTTTGGTCATCTTACTCTGAATACATGATTCACAAGTTGGATAGGGTTCAATGGTGAGATCTGGTATCAAACCATTCCTAACCAATTGGGTAAGGCGTTTAACGCCTATATGACCTAGCCGCATATGCCAAAGTTCAGTATTATTAACAACAGGTAAACTACGTTGATTAACTCAAGTATTTAAAATATCTTTAGAGGTTTGCAATGTATAATGACCATGCTGGTTTGGACAACAAAGGATCTGAATATTACGTTTATCATATAAATACAAAGAACAATTCTTAATATTAATACAATAACCTTCTGTATCCAATACAAAAAGAGATATAATATTAGCTACACATCCTGGAACAAAGTAGCAGTCATATAACAAAAGTGTCCAATTCGGCAAAGGGATCTCGCATACTCCCACTGCAACTGCATCCAGAGAGTCTCCACTCCCAAATCGCAACTGCATCTCTCCAGGCTTCAGTTTCTTACTTTCCTTTAGCACCTGCAACGAATTGCAAATGTGGATAGGACAAGCAGAATCTAAAATCCAGCTGGATGTAACGGCTTCACAAGCCAAAGAGATATAAATAACTGGAAAAATAAATGTACCTGATGTATATTCTCTCTCCTTCCTTAGCTGGGCAATGTAGTCAGGACAATTCCTTTTCCAGTGCCGGACTTTGCTACAGTGATGACACTTGTCGTCAGAAGCCTTCTTGGGCTTAGCTATCTTTCCCTGTGGTTGAGAACCAAAACCCTTCTTCTTATTCGCTTTCGTCTTCTTTCCCTTCGACCAGGTCTGGGAAGAAGCGGAAAGTGAAGTAGGTTTGTCCTAGTGCTCTATGATTATATTTCATTAGTGAGACTCTCTAGATTTAGGCATATCCGTCACGAAATCCAATTTCGTGTCCATAATTTACCCACCCGTAAATTATGACGACCATGGATAAACTCGCTAAATCATACAGGTCGAGGTCATGGCGAATATATAATTCCTCCGTCATAGATATCCAGATATATCCTAGAGATATAGATGTAAACGTCAAATATTTATAGGGACTATCTCGTCGACGTCTCTATTAGCAATCTCAAAAGGATAACATTTAGAATTGATTTCCAAAGTGTACCACGGGCCCATGGTTTTTATCTGATTGCTAATCATAAATGGACTACCTATGCTCTGTACACATAACTGACAGATCCTTTCTCGATACACATAGGACACCCTTAGGATCTATCCACACCCAACGAACATGCAGAGGTCTGATCTAAATAGATCGGTGATGTGATTTCCATCTAAGTGTGAAGGATGTCTCATGTGCCCACAGTGGCATCTCAAGTCGAAGAATCACAAATGCTACTCAACCCGAGAAGATTCTTATTGAAGTTGGTGTACCATCCATTAAGAATATTCGGTGAGTCGTTCAATGTCTATCCGCTATAAACACCTACACGTCTATACGAGTCCCCAAGACTAATGGTTCATTGAGAAACCATTGGAATCACATATTCCAGCATACGACATGTACCGGTCTTAACAGGTTTACTTTACTGACCAAGTAGTGTAAAGCTTGACCAGAAACTGTCTGAAAATGACAACGTCATGATACAACTCAATGTCAGTTGTGACCCTTTTGCAACAGTATCATGACAAATCATCCTAAGGTCAATTACGTCTTTACCATATTAAAAGATATATTATATTACAGAAACTGCTTGTATTACTCATAATAAAACGTTTTACAATAGTTTTCTCAAATAAATACAACCGGGAATTGGCGCTCTGTGCACTAACCCCAACACTAGCCACCACCCAAGACGAGCTGCAGAAGACTAAGGAGGTGCTACAACAGGTTAAGGTGGAGCACGGGAAGAAGTTGGAGCAGTTCGACCAGCAGATATGGGCTTTCCGGGAGATGTTGGAGGCCTCACTCGGTCAGGGTGCATTGGGCTCGAGCGCCCCCATCACAGTTAGCAATAAATTTTATATCTATTTGTATAAACATTCTGAACAGATAGTTTTAATATAATATGTATTTTTTTAAAAATAAATTTTCATTATAATAATAAAATAATTATTAGAATATTTCCTAATTGTGTTATTAATCAGGAATATTTTTCAAATAATAAAATTTTTTAAAATATAAAATTAATTATTTTAGAGCAAAATTATGTAAATTAATATTTTTTAAAAAAACACATTTTTAAACTATAGCGTTGAATATTTCGACGCTAAAAGTTTAAAAATCGCCGCTGTAAGTATACAAATATTATTTTTTAATTTACTTTAGCGTCGTTTCGGTTCGACGTTAAAAGTCTAATTTTTAGCGTCGAATTGTTTCGTCGCAATACATGAACTATAGCATCAGGAACTTTTATTTAGCGTCGAAATAAATTGGATGCAAACTGACAGTTTTTAGCGTCAAAAATATCTTTTTCGACGCTAAATATCGTTCTCGTCCATATTTTGGCGTCTAAATTTTTCGACGCTATTGTTCGTTTGCGTCGAACGTGTGACTTTTGGCGTCGATTATTTTCGACGCTAAAGGACATAATTTTTGTAGTGAGTCTATATAGCTTGCTTGTTTTAATAATTGCTAATTAAAGTTCTTCAATTTTTTGAAATCTAAAATTGTCAAGAGTTAAAAGTTATCTAAAACTTATTAATCCACTCACTTTTCTTAACAGATGAGTGATATTTTTCTCAATAAAGAGAAAATAAATATTTAATAATTTATAGTTTGTAACAAAGAGAGGCAAATGTTTTTTTTAAAAAATAAATATATTCATCGACAGGCAAAACATCAAAACAAAATCAAACATCCCAACTAGATTAGTATTCAAGATCAAACCATATCATGTGCAAGCTAATCAAACATCCCAACTAGAGACTAGAGACGCAAACTAAATATAATATCCTTCAATACATTCACAATCACAATTAATTTTCAAGTTCCTAAGTCACAATAATCTACATATGGCACAATTAAAATATTTCTTTTGCTTACACTTAATCACACACTCAACTGATAGTCACAGTGTTACTGTGGGCTAAAAATGCATAGTCAACAAACAACATTTAGTTAGGAATATGACTGAGGATAAGCGATTTAAAAATGTTAAACAATATAAGTAATAAGTATGTATGGTTCATGCTATTTGTAATGTGACCGAGTTCAATGTGACTTAGGTCAAGTATGATTTAGTTAAAATGTGCATCAGTTAAATATTGTTGTGATTAGGTTCAATGTCATTGAGCTCAATTTGACTGTGATTATGACTGAGGTCAATATGACTGTGATTGAAGGTAAGTAATATGACTGATGGTCAGGTGTATACAATACGTATGTGGACCTCATGCTATTAGCAATATGACGATGATCAAACTCATTGTGGCTTATGTTAAATGTGACTTAGTTAAAATATGAATGAGGTAAAATGTGATTGTGATTAACTTAATGTTATCATGACTATGATTGGGCTCAATGTGATTATGATTGAGATCAATGTGATTGTGACTGTGACTTAGGTAAAATATAAATGAGCTCAATATGACTGTGACTTAGGATCAGGATATGCAAGCAACATCAAATTTCAAATCATGATTTTACTAAGTCGTTTTGTTGTTTCAAATATCAAGTTTAGTAGTCTTGTTCATGCGCAACTTATAGTTTTTGTGTGTTTGATGCAGTCTTTTCTGATAATCAGGTGCTTTGATAGGTTTGAATTTAAGGTATTTTGTAATGGTGCTAGGGGTGGTAGCTGAGGTGTTAATATTTTCTTTCGTCATCCACATTTTAAGATTTATGTTTTGTATCTTGGATGGGAGTCTATAAGGGGAGAATATAGTTATTTGTTTGTCTCGATATTTTAATAATATTGATTATGCATTTAGAAAAATGACTTTGATTGAGATCAATATGACTGTGATTAAGCTTAATATGATTATGACATGAACTCGATGTAACTTACATAAAATTTGACTAAGCTCAATGTGACAATAACTGTGGTAATTGTGATTGTGAATGTGGTCAATGTGACTATGAATGAGGATCAATAATATGATTAAGGGCAATCGATATAAATGAGGGTAAGCAATGTTAAGAAGAGTCAAATGTAAGTGTAACACCCCGTGAGAGTTAGGATGCTACCGGCATGAGACATGATTGACCCATCTCCATAAGCCTCTGAATTTACTGAAAATTCGGCAAGATGTATCCTAAAACTGGACAACCTGGATCATAGTCCAGCATCAAAGGGAATCTAAGAAGACATCATAAAAAAAAGGACCTCAGGTCCCCACAAATCTCATTAAAATCATATTTTAATGGCTCCGCCTACATCATCTATCAACACTCAAGGGCTCTATGCCTACCACATCATAAACAATCAAAACATTTACTTAGTATATATACAAACAGCGTGCTCAGCACGACTAATAGAGCAATAAAAAAATATCCTAAACTTCTTATACTTTTAAACTTCTCCCAGGAAACTTGCGAGGGTGACTGCCGCTTGGGTGATCAGCGTCTTGAGAATACCTTCCAAAGCTGAAATAGTTGACCCATCTAGTAGCCAACCTGTAAAACTAACAAACTATTTTGGTGTGAGTTATAAAAACTTAGTAAGTAACCATGCTAGTATTATAACAAACAAGTCAATTATAAACTTCAAACAAACAAATCAAGCATATCAGCAGTTTATCAGAATTACTAAATTGTTAAAAGTTCAGATTTTATTAACTTGTTACTGTCCTTATACTTAACCCATGTCAAACTTTCATATTTACATATCTACATATGAGCTAATCTAATAGCTAACATCCAAAGCATACAAAGCAAAACGTGAATACCATAAAGTATATCGTTTAATATCAAATATATTTCAATCACATTAATCATGAAGTCATACATATATACTTTTATCACAATTATCCATCTCTGAAATATCATCAAATCCGAAACTCAAATAAATTTTCTTAAATACTAATACAAACTTACTTTAACTCTTGACAAACTTTCTTCAATACCAAAAACCTTATGATAACTTAACATTCATATCTCTTTCACAATATTCGTACATACAATACAAAGTTAGCACATACATTTTATAGCATCTTATTGTCACACGGGTTTACATGTCATTCTTTCATTTCATGCACACATACATAATCCAAACATATCACAAGATCTATCACACGTACACATATAATCAAGCATACACAACAATCCAGCCATCCAGGAACACACAATCAAGACAACACATACATATAAGCTGGCTCACACATACAATGCTCGTATGTGACTTATTATTTATTTTAGAATATGTATAAGATGAATGTCGTCGAACAGATTTCCTAACCAGCCCGGCTACTACATCACTAAATCATTAACAACTAAACATACACACATTCATACATATCACGTGTCACAAACTCATTACACGATTTCTCATACACAAGCATATACATGACAAACAATAATTAATCATTCAGAATTGTCATACACATACGTTGATATACATATATATATATATATATATATATCAAACATATAAATATGCTTATTACTTCGAATTCTGATACCATGACCTTTACAATTCTCACATCTTTTACATATCAATCAACATTCGCCATTCATATACGTATCTAATCAATCATGAACTTCCATCACTTGGAAAAGACTTAGCCTATACCAACTCAACCTCTATACCGCTAAATTGTATACATTAATCAATAACAAACTTATCCCAATGATGCACATCTACACGTACTATTACAAATTCTGAAGTCATAACTTATTTCATTTACCGATCCTTTACACCCAAATCATACATATCCAATCATCCCATACATATACAAATACATGGTCATATGATTATACACATGCTTATACATACTCATACATTTACATACATGAATACATATTAGTACCGATTCATACACTTCCATGTATCTATACCTACACATAAACATTAAGCTGATTTCATGTCTCACTTCATATCATATAATTAACAAGGATCCATACCTGTGGTAGTCGATTATCCTAACTATACGTGATCTCGAACTTCATTCTCAAGAATATACCTTAACTGTCCTCTTTTAACCTAACATGTCAATCATCAATATATATATAAAATCAATCATAAAATCACCAATTTAAGTTCTCATCGCATGGTTTACTTAACTGAATTTGGGAGCACTCCAGGTCCTAGTCACATCTGTCAAAACAAATGACAAAATACAGTCAGAAACATGACTTACAGAGTTCTCGACTAAACTACGATAAAATCCCGAATCTTTCCGGAACAACCAAATCAAGTCTGTTTTCAATGTTTTTAGTTTCAATAATCTTAAAACACGTTCACAAACTATTCCAAGCCACTAGTTTAGCTAAATTCTCGGTTTACATGTTTTTTAGAAAATCTTCCGAAAATTTCCGCAAACGCTACGGAAGGGTCCCGAACCCTCCGAAACTACCTTAATTTATCCAAATATGTTTGTAATATCATAAATAACTCATAACTATCATCAAAACCAAAACACATCTTTATACTCAAAAAACCACTTTTACCGAAAACTTATATATTGTATCGGATCGATCAAACTCGTTCCGTTATCACTCGGATTCTAGCGAATGCTCATATTCAATATATTAATACTCAAACAATTCAATTTATGTCAATACTCTACTCAACGATGCTAGTGGATACATCTGAACATTTAACTATAAACTTGAAATTTGTGGATTTTTACTGGGAGGACTTATCGAGATTTCAATGCCATATACGGACTCCAATCGATCCCACGAACATGCTAGAATCCACAGAATTCCAATCAGAGCTACTGTTCACCGTGGGCTATTATTCATCCGAATCTTCTTTCCTCGTTTCACGTGCAATCGAGTATGGATCGGAAAAATCATCACCGCCATCTTCTAGTACTCTCCGAGAGCTTTGATTTTACGGGTGGCTCGGGTCATGAAATTAAGCGAACACACGTGCCTCTCTCATCTCCTTCGTTGTTCGCTAGCATTTTTGCCTCGTCGCTGGCCACCAGCAGATGCGCGATGGCATGATGCTTCCCCTGCACCGACGCACCGGCCGGTATTGGCCGGCTGGCCGCTGGCGTAACCAGATGCCCTCATTGTAGTTTTTAGGAAGGGAGGTCGAATGAGAGGGTTTTAGAACTTTTGCCTTTTTGGCAATTCAGGAAACTAGGGGTATTTATAGAAAATTTCTGAAAATTACATTCTGATCCCAGAAAAGTACAATTAGGTCTCTTTCATGAGGCTTCCTCGAAAAATTCACATTTTTGAAGCTATTTTTATGCAAATTTCGAAAAGTATTTTACATGAAAGTTATTCGTCTCGGAAAAAAGAGTTCGATGATTCTAAACTCAGCTCAATTGGAGTTCGTTTACTATATTTATAGCCGAAACAAGAAATTTTTACGCGTATAACGATAAAATCAGAAATCGCGTAACCGATTCTCGAAACCACGTATTTTCCAACGCGACAAAGAATCACTTTAAAATGTTTCGATCTATTTTCCCACACATAAACTCGTATTTTAGAATGGTATCCCATTCCAAATCCTTATCTTTAATTCAGAAACCTTTCAGCACTGTTCCGAAAAACTTAGGATATTACATCTTCCCTCCTTATAAAAATTTCGTCCTCGAAATTTCTCCATTCTTATGTCCAATCATTCGAAATCGAATACACATACATTACCATTTTATCCGTATTTGTAATTCACCCCATTTTACATCTTTTTAAAAGTTACGTATTTCACACACCAATATAAGCTATACTATTTCAAAACAACACACATCAAATCATACATTTTATACCAATAACACATCAATCTTATCATCTGAATTCACACTCATCCGTAGAAACACTCTCAAATCATTTCACACTCACCCATCAACAGAAAAAGAAAGTCAAACACATATTCTATACAACCAATCACATATATCATTCGAAACGAAGAACATAACACATGTTCGTTACACACAATCCAATACAATATCAAAACGGAAACTTAGTACGAATTTCATACTATCTATTTCATCCATAATACAAAATGGGACTCATTCATTTCAAATCATAACATTCTATATCATATATGTAAACGACATCAATATCAAAATTTACATACGTATATATCCCATCGCATATACAATTTTTTATGGCTGATAAGGCATACATCACCATTACAATCCTAAAAAAACCATGACTAACTATAAGCTTACTGTTGGAGTTTCTACGGCCCCAAGGATCGAATACAAAGCAAGAAAACACATGCGAATATATACGACGAAGTTGCGGAATACTCACATCGATCGGTTGAGCGACGCGGCAACGAACAAAAATTCTTTTATGCTCACTGTCATGGTCACGACGGTTCACTGCAATGGTGTCCTCCATTTTCGGTTTTGGATCATCTTCGTCAAGCTCCAAGCTTCGTCAAATGATTCCAAGCTCATGGGTGGACTTCCCTATCACCTTCGCATGTCTCTCAGAGTGCTAGCTCTTGATGATTTTGCTGCAAAATCATCACACTTTTGCTTCCCATTTCCTTCTTGGCTCTCGGCAGTGAGCTGCCAAACCAGTGAAGAAATGCCCTTTTGGGCATGAAAGAGAGAGAGAGGAAAGAGAGGAGAGTTGTTTGGTTGGTTTCTAATTTTTGTATCTAATACACAAATGTGAATTTCAAATTCATTTACAATGAATTTGGCTTTCAAAAACTCAAGCCTTTAAGGCTCCAACCACTCACATCAACTTCATCAATCAATGAATAGTGACTGGCGTCAATCACTCAAAGTGAAAGACATATATCACTTGATTGACGGATGACGTGACGCTAGATGCGACTAGCGATTTGACGCTTGATTTGACTTGTGTGCCGCACTCGAATTCGAAATGCGAATGCGCTCGCAAACAATCCCGGGCTCAGGTTCGCTAATTCTAAATTAACGAATTTTCCGTTGCGACGTAATTAAATCTAATTTAATTAAATAATCATGCCTAGAGTAATTACTATTCACGTCGCTAACGAATTAATTCTAAATTAACTCGTTCGCCCGAATTAAAATCTAATTTAATTCCGCGTCGAAATCCAATTTCGTTAATATATCGAATATATTAATTTATCGATTAATTCCAAATTAATCGTTATCTCTCTTTAATTAATTTTTTATCCCAGATAAAATATCTCCTCAATTAATCCCAGATTAATTTTCTCTCTCATCTAATTAATCCCAGATTAATTAAAGTGCGAGTCATACGTCATCGGTGAATCTTTGGGAAACGACCTATGAGATCCCCGGATATGTTGGCAGTAAATTCGGTCGTCGAACTATCCAAACACGTAAGTACCTAGTAATACGTTTATACCGATTTACAAGACAAGGTTGGCTTCTAGCAAAGCGTCATGCCTACCCAATTCTCCAGAAATATCCTTACAGGAATATGCGATCTATATCATGTGTAGTATACGTAGTATTGCGTATGTCGATCCAGTATCGAATGATCACGTGCTAGGCATGGTGGAATTGTGTCTGCCCCGTACGAAACACATATCGGATGTCTGGTAACTAGTCTCTATAATCAGATATACATGACCTAGTCATAATATCCCGATAGCTGCAGCATTTAAGAGAACCAGTACCGTATCCTACGTGACCATCATCTCCATATGACTGGAGTGATATTTCCGTCTTGACATCACACCCAACACACTACAATTCTCAATATACCTAGCAGAGGCGTACACAGAACCTGTTAAAGCCCTGGACGACCAAAACCAAAGTATATTGATTGTCGCAAGTATTAGCGGTGCAAGTCTCAGGTTAAGACCAAATACACCTACCCTGATTTCGGACTTCCATAGACACATAGTCATACTACCAATGGAATTCCGAGGGGGTCTATCCAGAGCGAAGCTGTTTCCCGTACCATCGGTAAAGCACAACCTCCTATTACACTTCCATGAGTATCATATACCCAAATATATGAGAACTATGCCGTTGTGCCCTCACAAACGCGCACAAGTGTAATATTAGTCTTTTGCGCATTATCGATGTCCAATCTCGATAATACTCTGACTAGGGATATTTAATGATTTATCCTTCGTGGACTGATACTGTCTCATATCGTTCTCAATCCAGGAACAAATCATAAGGACCTCCTATCATTTATACATCTTGGTGATCTAATCACAAATGATAAGAGAGCAATCTCTTTTGTCACATAGTTAATTTGTACAACAACACTATGATCTGTACAAATAGTGACGCTATGGGTCATAATTGTCCAACAATCTCCCACTTGGCCTATAGCCAGTCACTCGAGTGTCTGACACCCGAACTATGTACGGTTCACTCAAACTGCTGAGAAAATGCTTTCGTCAGCGGATTTGCATGATTATCATCTGATGCGATTTATTCGATCATCACATCGCCACGATGTATGATCCGAACGAATCAGATGAATATCGAAGTATGTATCTGGATCGTTGATGAGACCATTAATTCTTTAGCATGTGTTGTAGCCTAGCTCAGCTGCTAAAAGAACTATATCTAATCTAATTAGATTTGTTATCGACCCAAATGGCTTCTATTGCTGCCTCAGCTGCAGCAATAACCCGCATTTATTGCTTATTCGGTAACATTATCTTGCTTGGAAGATTTCCAGCTCACTGTTCCGTTATTCAAACTGTATAGTACCGTTGTTTCAACTTATAGTCGTTATATCGGTTAGGAAACTTGCTACAGTGATCCCAGTCACTTCAAGTTCTCCTTCTCCATAGTTTAAGACAGCATCCTTAGTTCTCTAAGAAACTAAAGTATGTTCTTAATCTCAATCCAGTGACTATCACTTGGATTGGCCTGTTTTTGAATCCATATGCTCAAAGCGTATGAGACACCAGGTCGCGTACATTTTTCAATGTACAATTTCTCGGAGAGTTTTCATGAAAGCCAAGCTTTCACCGATTGTTTTATGGGAATATCATTTCCAAGAAATGACATATATTATCATTATTAATAAGACAACCACTGTCAGTGCGCTCCCACTAACCTCCTTATATACACAAGAACCATTTTCGTTTTGAATTAAATCATACTCCATTATGATTACATCAAAACGATAATTCTAAGAACCTAATGCTTACTTCAATCCAAACATGGATCAAATAACCTGCAAACCTTGTTTGCTACTTTTGGTACGAGAAAACCGTCAGGATGTTGTAAACATCCTCCAAAAGGTTTCCTTTGAAGAAAGCGATTTTCCCGTTCAGCTGATATATTTCATAAATGAAACATGCAGCATTAGCAAGCATTATCCAAATGGATTCACCGTGGCAACAGGAAAAAGGTTTCATCGTAATCTACACAATGTTGATAACGTTACCTTTTTGCTACAAGCCCAGCTTAGTACGTTGGTATGTTGCCTTCCATTTATGTCTTCCTTGAAGAGTAATACAGTACCTATAGGCACAATGCCTTGCGGTACATCAACTAGTGTCCAAACATAGTTGGTATATATGGAATCCATTTCGGACATCATGGTAATTTTCCATAATTGAGAGTCAATACCTTGTATCAGTTTCTCGTACGTAGTCAGTTGGTATTCCCAAAAAGATAGACATCTTTATGAGGTGAGATCAGAAACCCATACCCCAGGTTGTTTTCTGATTCTCTCCAACTTACGCGGTTCTTGTGTATTCGAAGATTACTGGTAATAGTTTCATCCTAGATGAACTATTAGTGTTCCATTAAGGAATGGGTGCCTGGAACAGTATTACTCCGATTTTCATCGAGTTTTACTATCCTCACACTTACCACTGCATATCGGTATTTCTCTTAGGAAAACCGCATGGCAAACAACAATTAAAATTGTTCTCTTGTGAGTTGTATAAGTACTATACTTATGGTTTCCCTTGGATAACCTACAATTCGGCACTTATCCGATTTGGGTTTTAGTTTGGTATCATCCAAACATATGCCCAGCATTCCCAAATTTTCAGGAATGAGAAACCCGGTTTCTTTCATGTTCATATCTAATATGAAATCTGTCAGACAGACTTTTATGGAACCTTATTCAAAATAAGTTATGCACTGTAAATGCATATCCGTTGAAGGAAATGGTAGCTCAGAGCGACTCATGATTAAACTTATGTCCAACAAAATTCGGTTACTCTGTTCGGACACACCGTCAAAATGACGTGTTCCGGGAGGAGTCCTCTTTGAAAGAATATTATACTCTTTCAAGTGTTTGAGAAACTTATTGCTTAAGTATTTTCATCATGGTCTAACCGTGATGGTTTAATACTTTAGCCGATCTGTTTGTCTATTTCGTGTGGAAACTTTAAAAGTTTCTGATTTATGTTTCAAAAGAAACACATAACCATAACGAGATGCCACATCCGTAAAGGTCACAAAATATTCATATCCGCATCTAGCTTAGCTAGACATGGGCCCACTTCCTTCACTATGAACTAGGGCTAACAGATCGGTGGCACTTGCACTTTTACCGAGTAAAGGTGTTTTAGGCACTTTGCCCAATAAACTAGATTCGTAGACTTCATTTGAATAGAATCAAATTTGTCCTAGTACCCACTCTTCGAAAGTGTGGATATACGATTCTTGTTTTAATTGTGTCCCAGACAACAATGCCACTTTTAAGTTTCTTCTAATCAAATCAATTTGAGCTATTTGTTTATCATGTTATATGTTTGAGATTTTATTTATATTCAAAATATAAATACTGTTATTCACATCTAATGTGTTTATCTCAATATCATCTTTATAAAATAAAACACTTTAGTGTTCTAGAATATAAAGGTAAATCCGCAGCGGATTAAACACTGATATAGAGATAATGTTTCTATTTAAACTAGTTACATTATAACAGTTTCCAAATTTAGGTACAAACCCGAGGGTAGTTCCTAAAATAGGTATCTACGGTTGAAACATCAATTTTCGTCCCGTTTCCAATTCGCAGATTAATCTCAATTGAAGTCAGTATCCTGCTCATAGCATATTTTGAACATCAGTATGTATTTATGTACCACACTAAGTATTTAAAATCCAATTTCAATACTAGTAGTGAACATAATATTGACAAACATATTTGAAGTCAGAGCCTTTCTCGTCTTCAATTCCTTCATGTCTGCTTTGTCCAAACGGCAGTCACGCTTCCGCGATCCCGTTTGCCACAATTTAAGCAGACATTTTGGGATATGTCAATCTTCCTAGAAGATTTAATGATTTTGCCTTTGCCCATTTTCCACATTCCAGAAGCCTTTGGCCAAGCCTCGGGTTTCTAGAATATCGACGTAAGGTGCTGACCGGCGTAAACACACACGTATAACGCAAGCGCACGTATCGTTCAAGTAGTATAAAAATATCGATCCCACGAGGACTTAATTCCTACTGTTGTTATTAATTGTTGATACTATTTATTTACAAATATCTAATTATAGGGAGAAGGGAATTGATTGCTTGAAATGATTTGATTTGTAGATTTACTAAATAAATAAAAAGACAAAAGATAAAAGAAAATACTAAGGAAAATAAAAAGACTTAAAGATCTAGGGTTGTGAATCTTTCTAATATCAATTAAAAGATGAAGTAGTTAAATCATAGTTGGGTAAATTATTGAATTATTAATCTGGAACACTAAATTATGTAAAAGCCTCTTCCGAATGATCATTTACAAATACCTAGTATAATCCAATTGAACCATATGTCTATGTCAATTAAATTACCTAGATTCATTAAGATTGAGTTCCAATTATGACTACCCCCGCCCAACAGGTATATTCCTATCCTGTAAGGAAATCTATTAAAGGTTTATCTATCCTTAAAGAAGATCGTGGGTTGTTGAGACTAAGGTCTTAAACTTAAAATCCCTATGTCTAGTTCATTTTAAGTTTATCTAAATCAATTTTATTAATGGCCAATTAATAAAAAGGCATGAGATTATGTATGACTCAATAAATAACTCTTTTAAATTACTCAAACTATAATCTAACCCTTTTAAAACCGATTATATTAGATTTTATCACAACCCTAGATATTTAATTTAGTTACTATACATAATTAAAACTGATATAAACTTAAAAGACAGAAAATGAAATTGCAGAAAGTAATTAAAATAAATAAATGAAATGCTAAGGTAAAAGGAAATAACTTCTACTATATACTATTTAGATATCTCCCATAAAATAATAATATATTAACTTGTGATATTTTAAACCAACCGTCCAGAATGGCGGTATCCTGATTAAGTCAAATTCAAATATACCAGCCATAAGGCGGAACAGAAATATAAATTTAAACCAACCGACCTAGAATGGCGGTATCCTCATTAAGTCAGGTTTAACCAGTTTAAATTGAATAACCAACCGACCTAGAATGGCGGTATCTTTTTTAATTCAGATTTTAAATAGTTATATATCATATTTTAAGGGAGATTAATCTAAATAGCAAAAGTAAAAGAATTACCTTATTACCTCAGCATGGTGAGGTTACTCCCTCATGGTTGAATAGAATTACTACTACAAAGCGAAATAAAACTGAATAAAAGAAGAAAATATGAAGAACTCTCAATTATTTATAAGGATTTCAGAGGAAGAGGTACATTTGAAACTAAAAATTCGAAATCTATTTATAGGCAAAAAAATCTAATTTTTTATTATTATTTTTCTGATTTTTATTATTTTATTATTTTTCTGATTTTTATTTTTTTATTATTATTTTTTTTGGATCGCTGAATTTTCGACACGTGGCATGGTGTGCTAAAAATGACGGCTCGTTGAATCTTTGACACGTGGCATGGTGGTTAAATTACTAAAATACCCTCGGTGTCGGGATGCCCAAAATTACCAAAATACCCTTTTCGCCAAATTTCACAATTTTGCTCCAAATCACCTCCAGAATATCTTGAAACTTTATTTCGGTGTCGGGATGTCCAAAATTACCAAAATTTGTGTCGGGACGTCCAAAATTACCAAAATACCCTTTTTGCCAAATTTCACCAAATTTCACAGTTTTGCTTCAAATCACCTCCAGAATGTCCTGAAACTTTATTTATCTACAAAATAACACAAACACATCAAAATATTCACAAAACTCAAGAAACTATACAAACATTAAGTTAAATGAGTGGGAAATAGTGATACATTTATCACTCATCACACCCCCAAACCTAACATTTTGCTAGTCCTCGAGCAAAATAAAATAACATAGTAAATTTAACTAAGCCACTTTCGTAGGGATCACGATTGCATTTAGCATATGCAACAAGCCTTTAAACCCCTAGGTGTCCCTAGTGGACGAGTTGTATTCTCGTGAAGGTTTACAGCAATGATACCCACAAACATTTTATAAAAGTAAAAAGGAAGTGAAACTAATGCATACAAAAGCAAAAAGACAAGAGAAAAGAGAATAAAGAAGTCAGTGACTCATTAGATGAAACTTCTACTCCAAGTTTAGTAGTTGTTTTGTTTCATTCTAAATTACTAAATAAGTAAATTCTCCGATTATTTTTACCATTCTTCATATACACAGCCAACAAAATATTAAACAACTCATTTTTGCCCACAACGGTCATAAGTGCAGTTGATAAGAGAGTAATATTTTTGTCCTAAAGTTTTATCAGATTTCACATCTTTTGTAGTAATGGAATAAATTTTCTGATTTTTCTGATTTTTTTCTTTGATTTTTTTTTTCTATTTTTTATTTATATACAATATCTTCCATCTATGTAGCGAGCTTTAGGTCGGTGACTCCCAAACCAGTTGGCTTTAGGGCATCAGGTGTTAAGACACCCCTAAGGACTTAATTACTCAGACTTCAGATATATATACATATATATAAATTTTTCATCATTTTTTGATCCATGTAACGAGTTTTGGGCCAATGACTCCCAAACCAGTTGGTTTTAGGGCACTAGGTATTAAAATACCCTTACAGACTTAATAACTCGGATCTCAGATGTATTTTTTTTTTTATTCCATCACTATTTTTTTAGATGTTTCCTCCAAATGAACTAGAGTACTGGATATTACAAACTTTTCAATTTTAGCTTATGTCTGTATGTTATCATGTATGTTGATAATACCTGCTAACTAAGTATATGAAGATTCATTTTAGTCAGTTTTATAGAGAATTTACAGATTTAATAATTCAAAAGTGAATAAACAAAAATTAACTTGTTTGAATTAGGTTTGAAATACGTCTCAGGAGTGGGAATTCCTTACACAGCTATTTCTTACCAATTTCATCTTTTTAGTCAACATAACAACAAAACATTTTTACTAGTCATATAATTATAATTTACAATTTTTTTTTAGAGTTTAATCAAAGGCTCAGTTTATGGTGTGTGACTAACTGTCGAATGGACTTCCCGTTGTAGATTCCCCAGAGGGAAGGTGGAGCGAGGCTCACTTAAATACCCAAGCCCCTTAGGCTCTTATCGCTTGTTGTCAGGAATAAACAACGAGTCCTCCAAACTAGTCTATCACAACACGCTACAAGTGAATGATTATCTAGGTGCCTCCACAGCTTTTCCTTATAAAAAGGTAGTGAGTGAAGGAAGACACCAAACCATCACCTAGCTTTAAATATGCCCTTTGTTTTTATTAATTTTTTAATTTTTTTATATTTTTCGAAAAATTTTGGACTAAAAATAAAAACACAATACAAATAAGTACTATTAACTATTCCTCACCCCCAAACCTAAATGAGACATTGTCCCCAATGTCTTAAAAAGTAGAAGAAGAGTTTAGAAGATAGTACCTGGTTAAATGGGTTGCCTCCCAGCTAGCGCTAAATTTTTTGTCTTCAGCCAGACGTGACTGAAATATATCTGTCAAGGTGGTTTCAGCGTCGTTTTGGATGTCCAATCAAAGACAATCCCGTGAGCGTTGCTTTTGAAGGGTCTCTTCCAACGGTAAAGTGGCAAAAAGAGTTTTGTCTCATTCAGTGCTTGTGCCACCTTTTTAATCTTTGTTGCTCCAGTGGTTCCTGAAAAGAAAGAAAGAAAATCATGAGGTCTTGTATGGTGCTTGACTTGGAATGGAAGTTCCATTCTGTCAAGCTTCTGGTTGATATCTTTATATTGTACTCCCCAAAACAGCGATGTTTTTCCTGAATGCTCTGGATCTTTAATAAAGTCAGACATTTGCTCCTCCATTTGCTCTGTTTCTTGCTCCACCTTTTTTCACAGATGAGTTTGAAAATTTCTGCATTCAGCTCTTTCTTCTGTCATCTGTGAAATACATGTTTCAAAATTTTCAACCTGAGAGAAATGTTAGTTTTTAGGTCTTCATCCTCTGATCTGGTTGAAATGATTGGCTCAGGTAGATCTTCATCAAACATTTGTGCAATGGAATCTCCAAGATCTTCATTTTGAGAATACAGAATTCATCCTCAATTTTTGATGCAGTTGGCACAAACAGCTCAGTTTCATCCTCGTCAGAATCTGAAAATAGAAATCAAATCGAGACTTTGTCGGTTCGGGTTCCTGAACTGATACCTCTGGTTCTTGATTCTCCTCAGCCTCCTCTTTTGCTAAAGTGTCATCGTGAAATGTTTGGTACTCTGAGGCTTCATCTGAAAATGATTCTTGAGGTATATAGCTCTGGTTTTCTATTAATTGTCTGATCTGATCTGTCATTCTCTGTATGGATCCTGCGTTACTCTGAATTTGTGCATCAAATCGAACTGCTTGTTCTTTGAACGTGTGAATCAATTGATCTTCCTCAGATGGTTCTGGTTCTTGATAAGAATCGAAGGAAGATGGTGGATAAGATAGAAAATGTGATGATTCTTCGTACCTTGGTTGATTCCAAAAATTCTGCCACTCTGAAAGGTAAATACATTGATCGCTCGGGTGGTTACCATCACATATTACACATCTCCCCATTTCATTCTGTTGAGCAAATGTAGTATTGCTTGATTCTGGCATCCAGTGATATTCGTTGGGCTGAACAACAGGCCTCAGAAAACTGGACTGTTGCTGCCAAATTTGGGGTGTATCTTCTTGTAAAGCTTGTAATCTTTCAATCTCCCAGTAGTGTTCCATTTTTTTAATCACCTGAAAACAAAAGAAATAAAAATTAAAAAATAAAAGAAAGAAAATTAGATATAAGTAAATTGATAGTTTCAAAATTAACAACTCAAGAAAAAATAAGTCCCCGGCAACGGCGCCAAAAACTTGACCGGCGTAAACACACACGTATAACGCAAGCGCACGTATCGTTCAAGTAGTATAAAAATATCGATCCCACGAGGACTTAATTCCTACTGTTGTTATTAATTGTTGATACTATTTATTTACAAATATCTAATTATAGGGAGAAGGGAATTGATTGCTTGAAATGATTTGATTTGTAGATTTACTAAATAAATAAAAAGACAAAAGATAAAAGAAAATACTAAGGAAAATAAAAAGACTTAAAGATCTAGGGTTGTGAATTTCTAATATCAATAAAAGATGAAGTAGTTAAATCATAGTTGGGTAAATTATTGAATTATTAATCTGGAACACTAAATTATGTAAAAGCCTCTTCCGAATGATCATTTACAAATACCTAGTATAATCCAATTGAACCATATGTCTATGTCAATTAAATTACCTAGATTCATTAAGATTGAGTTCCAATTATGACTACCCCCGCCCAACATGTATATTCCTATCCTGTAAGGAAATCTATTAAAGGTTTATCTATCCTTAAAGAAGATCGTGGGTTGTTGAGACTAAGGTCTTAAACTTAAAATCCCTATGTCTAGTTCATTTTAAGTTTATCTAAATCAATTTTATTAATGGCCAATTAATAAAAAGGCATTAAGATTATGACTCAATAAATAACTCTTTTAAATTACTCAAACTATAATCTAACCCTTTTAAAACCGATTATTTAGATTTTATCACAACCCTAGATATTTAATTTAGTTACTATACATAATTAAAACTGATATAAACTTAAAAGACAGAAAATGAAATTGCAGAAAGTAATTAAAATAAATAAATGAAATGCTAAGGTAAAAGGAAATAACTTCTACTATATACTATTTAGATATCTCCCATAAAATAATAATATATTAACTTGTGATATTTTAAACCAACCGTCCAGAATGGCGGTATCCTGATTAAGTCAAATTCAAATATACCAGCCATAAGGCGGAACAGAAATATAAATTTAAACCAACCGACCTAGAATGGCGGTATCCTCATTAAGTCAGGTTTAACCAGTTTAAATTGAATAACCAACCGACCTAGAATGGCGGTATCTTTTTATTAATTCAGATTTTAAATAGTTTATATATCATATTTTAAGGGAGATTAATCTAAATAGCAAAAGTAAAAGAATTACCTTATTACCTCAGCATGGTGAGGTTACTCCCTCATGGTTGAATAGAATTACTACTACAAAGCGAAATAAAACTGAATAAAAGAAGAAAATATGAAGAACTCTCAATTTATTTATAAGGATTTCAGAGGAAGAGGTACATTTGAAACTAAAAATTCGAAATCTATTTATAGGCAAAAAAATCTAATTTTTTATTATTATTTTTCTGATTTTTATTATTTTATTATTTTTCTGATTTTTATTTTTTTATTATTATTTTTTTTGGATCGCTGAATTTTCGACACGTGGCATGGTGTGCTAAAAATGACGGCTCGTTGAATCTTTGACACGTGGCATGGTGGTTAAATTACTAAAATACCCTCGGTGTCGGGATGCCCAAAATTACCAAAATACCCTTTTCGCCAAATTTCACAATTTTGCTCCAAATCACCTCCAGAATATCTTGAAACTTTATTTCGGTGTCGGGATGTCCAAAATTACCAAAATTTGTGTCGGGACGTCCAAAATTACCAAAATACCCTTTTTGCCAAATTTCACCAAATTTCACAGTTTTGCTTCAAATCACCTCCAGAATGTCCTGAAACTTTATTTATCTACAAAATAACACAAAACACATCAAAATATTCACAAAACTCAAGAAACTATACAAAACATTAAGTTAAATGAGTGGGAAATAGTGATACATTTATCACTCATCAGGTGCGCCTTGCGCTACTTGCCTATTGCAAACTTTGACTTTGTCTCCTTGAGAATAGTAACTCTCCAAGAGTTATTATTGCAATTGTACTTCTAAAAATCTAAATATAGATCTAAGAAGATCCTTCAATTTCATTATCATACTTTAAAGATCTAACCCTTAGTTCTGACAAAGAAATTAAGGAGTCTACTGCGACAAGCTTAATGGATTAAGCATTAAGTTATCATTACATGAATCATCCAAAGATCATGCTCTACTATTGCTTAACTCCGGGTTTAGGCCTAATATGTTATTTTATCAAATAAAGTAACTTATTAGTTTCCAGGACTATCCTGAAATTATTCCCAATTTGAAAATTAAACCATTTAAATATATTTTCCTTAGGATTATGTTTTAAATGTCAATCTTTCAATTATATCTTGATTCTAATAGTCCAAGTATTTAATCAACGATTTAGGTACTATTTATTATAATGATTATTATAGTCCAACTATTTAATCAACTATAATTTATTTGTTTGAATACAGTCCAACTGTTTGTAAAACAACGTTTTAAATATTAGTCCAACTAACATTTAATTTATTTGACGAATGTTATTTGTTTGAGCGCGTATGGGAAGTAATTAAACGAATATTGCAAATTCAATTCTTGCCTCCCACTATTTTTCGGCGAGCCTCTAACCCTCTGTTGAGTACTCGGGAAACCGTGTTTCCTAGTGGGCTAGGATCCCGTTAAATATCACACAATCTTGACTTTGGCCAATAAATTGTATGATAATTAACTAGGTAGATCTCTAAGATCAATTGGATGCAATCCAATTCCTAGTACCAGTAGGGGGACGTCCAAGTCCGAAACATATATCTTATATATGCCAATATATCCAATATATTGCCTAACCTTTTTCCTCTGAATCAACTAAGCCTTGGCTTTGGCACAACAAACTTAGTGATCCTAGTTAAGCGTGACCCATTGACCATGGAAATCTTCGTAATCAATGTCGATGGACAAGAAGTGGTATTGACTTTGGCCAACAAACCACAACTTGGACAAGACACCGATATGGAACAAAGCTCTCATGATTCAAACACATCCTCGACGAACAAAGGCCTTGACTTTGGCCAACAAGCCAATGCCAGTCTCGGATCTTGAGTAAGAATCACTCAATGGAAGGAAAAACGCTTAATATTTTGCGAGGTTTTTCGAGTGCAAATTGGCAACCAATTTATTATCTTTTTTAAGGTCTCATCATCATACACCCTTAAACATGTATTCTAAATACATAATAAAGCGCGTATAATAAAATAATAATGATATGCGGATGGATACTTAACACATTGATCCTAGATCAAATCTCTCTATTTCCTCTCTCCCACTAGCACAAGTATTGCTTCTACCCGTTACACTACACTTCTAAAGAAACCTCATTTACATTGAGGGGAATAGGTGAGAAGAGAAATACAAAGAGTAAGGAGGTAATAGGCTGGACACGCAGGTCCAATTAAATAAATTCCAAATTTATTACAACAATTTCTAAAATTGCCCCACCCATCTAATATCCATCCGATATGCATTATTCATGCATCGCAACCATGTATTCACACAAGCATGATATCAATCAATCTAATCAAATTAATTAATCCGATAATTAATGACCATCCAATGTTCAAACAACGATTTGATTTTGCGCGAGTCAAACTCGTTTTGCGAATAAGTACTCAAAGTACAAATTCTTGAATTAAATTAAACTACATAATTAAATCCAATTCAATTTGTATTTAATACTAATTCGCCATTTAATTCCAAATTAAATACTACACTTTATTAATAAACCTTTACGACTTAAATTCCAAATTTAATCGCTACGAGTCTCAAAGCCCGATTAATATCCAATATTAATTTAATTAAAGTCCAATGGGCTTTTAATTAATTTCTTAAGGCGTGGACTTTTGGTCAACTCGGGTCAAACCCAATAACCAAAGCCCAATCCGGGAATTACCCCATAAGCATAGAAATCAATTTTGGCCCATTAGGCCCAATTAAATTATTAAAGGTCCATTAGTCGCATTTGGGCTTTATGGAGGCGGTTTTGGGCCCAATTGGATCCAACCAGTTTAGCCTAAACCTAACTTGGTACAACCAAGCCCAATAAGCCCAATAACAACATTACAAGCCCAATTTCTAAAATAGGCCTAATATAATTAAATTACAAAAACCCAATTTTACAATTTAATTACATAAAGTGTATAACACAATTAATTACCCAAATCAATATTTCCAAAACACAAATTTGTCTAATTAATCATGCTCTTTTACAACAAAACATGTCCAACACATTTCATCAAAAATCAAACCCATATACATGCTAAGGCTCTCGGCAATTGTAGGGGATTTTGTGTTCGATTCGGTTTCAATCAGATTAATTCCACAATCGACATTAAATCAACATCCTCAATCGTTTCAAGTCATCCAATGATCAACGAAACAAAAAATTACCAAGAATTATGGCTCTTGAACTCTCGGCCAAGCCATGAATATTGGGGAAATTTGTTCCAAACATAATTTCTTGAAATTGATCAAATCAAACTTCAATTAAAACACAAATGATAAGAGAGCAATCTCCTTTGTCACATAGTTAATTTGTACAATGACACTATGATCTGTACAAATAGTGACGCTATGGGTCATAATTGTCCAACACTTACATACGTATTCTCATTGCAAACATAATCTTTTATATCACCCATAATCATAGTGCTCTTATGATGTTGATAGTCTAAAATATGTTAATCTCTGTCATCATTCAAAATAGAAAATGTAAAATGATCTCTTCAAAAACTATTTCGAAAATACATATAATAAACTTTTTACTGTAAAAAAAATTAGTTTCAAAATCCGTCATCGTAAATCTATATCAAGCATCTAGCGTAACTCACTAGGCGAAATATAAATAAGCGTCTAATGACCGAAACGCACGCACAGATCAGAAAATAAATGAAACGATCCCCTGTCAACAGAGGGTCGGGTCGACCCAATGCAGTTGGACAAACCCATATACAAGCATCACGACAGAAACATATCATATCAATTTATAAAACTGTAAAAACCATATACAAGTGTCGTGACGGAAACATATCATATCGCATAATATTATAAACAATGTCGAAATAAATCAAAATCAAAATGTAATTCTTTTGAAATCGTTTCCCCCCCAAAACATAAATATGTGTAAATCAAAAATAAATCTTTGATGCAAAGTTTTCAAAATATATATCGATTGTCCACTGTTTAGTCACGCGCACAGACCAAACAGTGTACGGATCATGTTGACAGGGTAGTAGGCCAGCCATTTTCCGATGGTCTGGACCCCATAACATGCGCCCTAGTCATGCCGGAATGAAACATATACAAGCGCCATGGAGGGTCAAAAATATAAAATCAACAAGCATCGTGATGAAAATAGATTTTCGAGCGTCTCGATGGAAACACGTTTTACAGTTTAAAAATATCAAAATCATTTTCAAGCACCGAGACATAAATATATTATCAAGCATATCGATGGAAACATATCGATAAATCTAAAAATATGAAAACGTGAATCAAGCATCGAGGCGGAAACATTTTCTTTATCCTTTATAATCAAAATCAAAACACCTTAAAACTATCTTTCTCTCTTTTTAAAATACTTTTGTGCCAAAAATAAAATACCAAGTTTTCAAAACATGGTTCAAAATATAAGTTCACAATTAAGACTATCAACATCTTAGCATAATTCATACCTCAAAATAGAATGATTTCACATCACATACATATTTATATCGCTATATAAACAACATACTTTTAACTTAGTACACCTATACACACACATATATATATATATATATATATATATATATATATATATTCATAGAACACAAATATATACAGATAATCTAAATCATCCATATCAATCAAAATCGTAGCACATCATACCATATACCAGAAATAAATCCTAGTTACAAACATAAGACCTAGATGATCTATACGTAACAAAAAAACTTACTGGGATGATCAGATACCCCGTAGCTGCAGTCATCGACACCTAAAAATTTTCTCCGATACCACAACTATAACACACTGTCAGAGGCAGGATGCTACCAGAAGGAGACATGATTGACCCATCTCCATAAGCCTCTGAATTTACCAAAAATTCGACAAGATATATCCTAAAACTGGACAACCTGGATCACAGTCCAGCATCAAAGGGAATCTCAGAAGACATCAAACAAATAAAAGGACCTCAAGTCAACAAAAATCTCATCAAAATCATATCCTAAGGGCTCCGCCCTCATCATCTATCAACACTCAAAGGCTCTGTGCCCACCACATCATAAACAATCAAAACATTTACTTAGTATATATACAAACAGCGTGCTCAACACAAAAAATAAAGAAATGACCAAATATCATAATCTTCTAAACTTCTTCCAGGACACTTGCGATGGTGACTGCCGCTTGGGTAATCTGCGTCTCGAGCATAACTTCCAAAGCTGAAATGGTTGACCCATCTGGTAGCCAACTTGTAAAACTAACAAAGTGATTTGGTGTGAGTTATAAAAACTCAATAAGTAACCATGCTAGTATTATAACAAACAAGTCAAATATAAACTTCAAACAAACAAATCAAGCATATCAGCAGTTTATCAGAATTACTAAATTATTACAAGTTCAGATTTTATTAACTTGTTATTATCCTTATATTTAACCCATGTCAAACTTTCATATTTACATATCTACATATGCGCTAATCTAATAGCTAACATCCAAAACATACAAAGCAAAGCGTGAATACATAGAGTACATCATTTAATATCAAATACATTTCAATCACATTAATCATGAAGTCATACATATATACTTTTATCATAATTATCCATCTTTGAAAAATCATTAAACGACAACTCAAATAAATTGTCTTCCATAACAATACAAACTTACTTTAACTCTTGACAAACTTTCTTCAATATTAAAAACCTTATGATAACTTAACATTCATATCTCTTTCATAATATTTGTATATACAATACAATCTTAGCACATACATTTTATAGCATCTTATGATCACACTGGTTTATATGCCATTCTTTCATTCCATGCACACATACACCATCAATACATATCATATGATCTATCATACGTACACATATACTCAAGCATACACAACAATCCAAGCATCCAGGAACACACAATCAAGACATCACATACATATGAACTGGCTCACATGAAAGTTGTTCGTCTCGGAAAAATGAGTCTGATGGTTCAAAAATCAGCTCAATCGGAGTTTGTTTGCTATATTTATAGCTGAAATAAAAAAACTTTTACGCGTATAACGATAAAATCAGAAATCGCATAACCGGTTCTCGAAATCATGTGTTTTCCAACTCAACAAAGCTTCACTTTAAAACGTTCCAATCTATTTTCCTACACATAAAATCTTATTTTCGAATGGCATCCCGTTCCAAATCCTTAGCTTTAATTCGGAAACCTTCCAGCACTGTTCCGAAAAACTCGGGATATTACAGTTAGCAAGAAGTGTGTGGGCTTTATGTTATTTTCATTAATATGACTGTAAGTGAGCTCAATATAATTTAGGTAAAATATGATTATGTCTAAGTTCAAAGTGACTGGGTTTTATTGATCTTCCAAAATCATTAATATACCTTCATAAATTATTGTCGATTTCTGTTTTTAATCCTTTAGAATTAGCCTTCGATTTCTTTAGAAAAATTATAGGCCTATGTTATATGATTCTGTTGATTTTTACTTATCATTAATTGGATATTTAAACATAAAAATATATTTGTGTTAGTGAAAGTTATCATGACTATATATCAGTTACGAAAAAATGATTTTGAGGATGATTTTGATCTTATAAAGTTTGAATTTGAGAGAGATTCATTGATGAAATTTGTAGATATGAATGTTAAGTATATGTAAGTTTTTTACAAATTGTAATATAGAATAGAGTTGAAGGAGATCTCAATGTTTGAATAAGACTTGCTTGAAATCATCAATCTCTTATTAATGTAAGAGTATTTTAACCCAATTTTATTTTCGTAGAAATATATCGACAATGGTAATTGTTTTAAATCTTATGATTTGTAGATCAATATATCTAATCTTCTTATGAAATATTTTACATTTTGAGAGAAGTATATTTTTAAAATTAAAAAAAAAAGTAATTATATAATGTAAATCATTCCACTGTGTTAGATAAAAGTGGGCGCATAATTAAGCTTTGATAGCATAATTGAAATTTAATTTTATCTTGATGTCCCTTTTATTAATTTTATGATCAATAGGACTAAGGTAAATTTAAATTTAAATTTAACTTAAGTTAAATAGGAAAAATTCAATTCTTAATACTACTTTATTCAACATTAATTTGGTTATATATGTATAGTTTCACTTTTCTGTTTGTAATATTTATTGACGGCTGATTTTTATTTCAGGGGTAATTCGGGAAAAACCACTTATCGAACAAATCTCCCTCAATCGTGAATTTGTTTCATTTGTGGACCAAATATAAACTTAACAAAAGACGAGAAAACACATAGACAAAAAAAAAAGTTTTAACGTGATTTGACGGGATGGATCCAATCTAGGTCCACAGACACAAAAAAAATGATGTTTTTATTAGGACCTCGGTGTTAGGGTTGGTGCTCAGAGTGCCAATTTTATTATGTATTTCCCTGTAAATACTTATGTAATATTTTGTTATGAATAAAATAAACAATTTTTATTATATATAACATTCTCTTTATACATGGTAAAGACGTAACATACCATAGAATGATTAGTTAAGATACTGTTGCAAAAACGTCACAACTAACATTGAGTTATATCATGAAGTTGTCATTCTTAGACTATTTCTGGTCAAGGTTTACACTACTTAGTCAGTAAAGTAAACCAGTTGAGACTGGTACATGTCGTATATTGGAATCTTGGATTCGAATGGTTTCTCAATGAACCATGAGTCTTGGAGACTCGTATAGACATGTAGGAGTTTATAGCGGATAAACACTGAATGACCCACCCATTCTTAATGGATGGTACACCAACGTCAATAAGAATCTTCTCGGGTTGAGTGAGCAAATTGATTCTTTGACTTGAGATACCATTGTGGATATATATAAATTATCCTCCACACTTAGATGGTAGTCACATCACCGATCTATTTAGATCAGGCCTCCGACTGTTCGTTGGGTGTGGACTGATGCTCAGGATATCCTATGTATATCAAGAAAGGATCCTTCAGTTATGTGTACAGAGCATAGGTATTCAATAAAAAATTAGCAATCTGTTAAATCCAAGGGCCGTGGTACACTGTAGAAATTAGTTCCAAGTGTTATCTAGAGATTGCTAATAGAAACGTCGACGTGATTATATCTATAGAGATTTGATATTTATATCTATATCTCTGGAATAATCCGGATACCATTGACGGATGGATTATATATATGCAATGACCTCGACCTGTATGGTTCAGAGAGTTTATCTGTGTTCGTCATAATTTACGGTTGGGTAGATTATGGATACGAAATTGGATTTTGTGACGGATATGCCTGAAACTAGAGAGTCTCACTAATGAAATAAACTCGTAAAGCATTGGGGCAACTTTTATGAATAATACTGATTATTTATAAATCGTTTAACGGTTAAACGAAAAATACATACATAGAGACCTAATGGTCATTTCCTAATTAATATGTATATTTATTTAATATTTGATATTATTAAATACACATTAATTAAATGTCAAATTGAGATATTTAACATATATCATCAATATATGTATTTGAGATATTTAATGTAAATATAATACATATATTTAAGATATTTGTATTTAATTATTTAATTATTTAATTATTAAATAATTAAATTAATAAAAATAAAAAATATCTTTTGTTATGATTATGATTAGGAAATGGCATGATTTGGTTGGTTCACTTGTTGATTACTTTAATGGTTATAGTGATCAATTGGAACAAGTAACTTCGCTTTAATGATATTGAAATAAAAATTGAAAAAATTGTTTTATTATTTTCTTGGTGATTCACGGAAATCGCAAGGAAAATATAAAGCTTTGTTTCATTTTTATTTTAAAGTAGTGCAAGTTACCAAATATTTACTAAGAAAAAGTTTGAGAGAAAAGCTTTACGAAAAATTATTTTTGTAAGTATTTTCTCATTTTCTTCAACTTGAAAAATGTTTCCATGTGTTGCTTAGAATTTTCTCTACTTTTTAATTAAGTAAATTAATTGGTTGGAAACGTCTTGGAAATATGTGGCATGTGTGTTTGAACTAAGCATGCTTATAATTGGTTATTAAGCATTCTAATGATTAATTAGTAATCAAGTTGTCATTCTAGAGTTTTAAGGTCACTCATTTATAACCTAGAATTGTTCTTAAGTTATTTCAAGTGGTGAGACTTGCTTGGTGTGCTAAAGAATTGATTAAAGTGTTGAATTTATTTAATTTGGTGTAATTTATCAATTTGAAGTAATTATAAAATTAGGGTTCTTAACCCTTTCCAAATTTCGGGCTTTTCATATATATGATTTATATTGATGTATATATGATGTATATTAAATTTGGGATTGATTGGATTTGATCTTGACTTGTTTTGAACAAGAATGGACTAAAATGCAAATCTTAGAAAATTACTGGGTTGTTCGGTAATTGTATAAAAATATAGATTTTGTGTTGCAATTTGTATTTTGATGTATTGGACATGTATAAATTATTTTGGGATTGATTTGGAATCACTTAAATATGTATTTGATAATTTGAGGACCAAAATGATCAAAATATAAAGTTATGGGGTCAATTCGGTAATTATAAGAAATTTGATTTCTTAGGTAAAAAATTTCAGATTTTAAGTATTGAGTAATTAAAATAAATAAGTTTATTTTAATTGCCCGAGACATTATTGAAATCGGGAAATTTTGATTTTTCACGTTATGCTGCGTTACCCGGGTATTGCCCCTATAAAACCCCGATAAAATGGTATCAAAGCGAGTCTGATTCTGAACACTCGATATATATATGCCTTTAAATTCAATGTTTTATTTAATCTTTACTTTATGCATGCATGTGTTTATTTAATTTGATTAAATAAAGTAAAAGCATCTTTTATGGAAAAATCCTTATTTGAAAATAAGGTTTTATATTTAATATGTATATGATGCATATTACTTGGCCCGTCTTCTCAATGCCGCTTATGGATAAAATATCTACGACTATATCCAAGAACGTGCCAAAGCTGTGAGGATATGGCCGGTAGGAATTTATCTGTACCAGATATATTTTGATATTATGTGAATTCAAGCGAAAGCGGAATCCTGAACGTGCCAAAGCTGTCAGGATTACGCAAGTATCTTGAATTTATCATTGAAAAGTTTAACCTTGGTAAGCCTCCTTGTGAACGTGCCAAAGTTGTCACAACGAGAAATGACCAGGACCGAAAACCCAGGAGTCATTGGTGAGTGATTGACAATGAGTTATCTACCTAATGAATACACGTAGGCGAGAACATGCCAAAGCTGTGAATTGAAATATATTCATGGGGTCCACCTTTTGCTATTATGTTATGATTTGATTATCACATGTTTTGTATTTATTAGGGATATGCCCTATACCCAACTTGTGGATGGGCTATATGTACATGTATTTGTAATATTTTCATTAATTAATAAAATGTCAATCTTTATTATATGTGTCTTACATAATTTATATGAATCATCAAACACTGTAATAAAGCCTTTGGAGTATAAGATGATGGCTTCCACGCCTTATGAGAATCATTACTCTCAAACGTTCCTAGGCATAGTTTTGTGAATAATCTGGGCGTTCACAAAGTGGAGAGACTAGCATGATAATATGATTTGCCCTTAGGTGGGGTAGCCGATCTCATAGGCTACTAGCGGAGATCTGTCCGCTTGGTGTATCACATGGATGCATGAGTTGCTCGTGTCCATCGAACTGACCACCGAAAGTTTTCACATGGAGTGTTTATCTCATGTGTCTGTGAGAACTTTCATGTATCGATTGTATGACTAGTCCTTAGACTTGAGGTCTTTACAATCTTATGTGTGGATCAAATAACTTTGACATTCTCCTTCCCCGGTTCAAAATATCCGGTCATAAGGGTATGATTGGGTCATTTGTTGAAACATATGAAGTTTGTAACGATACAACCGAGAATCGCCACTCTCTCGGATAATATTTTCTTATAAGAGTAGTATTCCAATTCGCGGGTTAATATGTGTGATCAGTACTTGAGACTGTGGCCGCAGCGGAAGAATCATGTGAGATTCTTGGGTTATCACGATTCATGACTCTATCAACATCATACCTTTAACTATATGGGTAGACATTTTCTGTATCATATGTAAATCGCATACAGAATGGGTATATATATCTTTCCTTCTCATTTGGGGGCATTGGCATGTTGCTAGATGTCAACCTTGGTCATTGAAATCGAATGACCATCTGATCGGAGGATAATTTATGTTCGATTAAATTATCACAATTCATTTCATGTCGAACTTGAGGGGAACCCAAAAGGTCACACATAACAAAGTCGAAATCAATGATTAACAGTGCACAGTACAAATTTAACAGCATATATGATTGTTGTAGGAATTGTTCATAAATGGTTCAATGTATTTAATTATTGAACAGATCATTTATGAGGTTCCATAGTGGCTTAGGGATTGGTGAATGACGATAGAGGCACTTTGGAATTGGAATAAATAAATAAATAAACATGAATAGTAATGTGAATAGTAATTTTTTATTATTTTTTATTTGTTTTGAATTCCAATTCGGCCCAAACTCTTATTAGGATTTTATAATCTCATTAAACCACTAAATTAAGATCCAATGGCTAAAATTAAATTTGCATTTATCCCACATCGGATTCTTAATTAATTTTGTTGTCTTTGGAGCACCAATATAAACCCAAAGAATTCTTTACAAATTTTTGCACCAAACCTTTCATATCTTGGGTTTATATAAGTGAACAACTCTAAAGTTTAAGAGTAAGCCACTGATTTTGAGGATCCTTAAGTCTAATTGACTAGAGGAACCTCGAGTTAAAAGTTTTGAGGTATTTGCCTAGGCTAGCACCAAGGGCAAAATACCCGTGCACTCAAGGCGTAGTCTTGCCGTTGAGTTTTGGCTTTGATGCGTGCACCTTTGGTGGCCACACACTTGGGTGGGTCTTTGCAACGTGGAAGAGCTTGCTAAGTTCGAGAAAAGCTTGTAGATTGGAGGGAGGACTGGAGGAGTCTTCGGTTCAAGTAAGTCTTTTTCTTTCTTTATTTTAATTAGAGTTCTTATGATAGTTAGCATGTTTAGGTTTATTATTCTTTGCATGTTTTATGAGTTTTTATGCTTAGAATATATAGTAACATGACTAGGCTTGTAGAATAATAAAAACAAATGGGTATTGGGCAAAGGGATAGCGGCATCATAATTTCGTAATTTTTGATTTTCCGCTGCGCACTCGCGGCCGCTTCCCAACAGTGGTATCAGCGCGCCGTTTTTGTTTTGATTAGTTCTCTCTCATTTGAACTCGAAATTGGGTGTGTAAAAGCTCGTTGGAAATCTAACACCTTGAAATTAATTTTAGGCACAAGGTTTGCCTGATTTGGTTAATATTTGAATTGTGAAATTTCATTTAAAGTTCACGCATCTGTAAAAAAATGTGAATAGTAAATTTATTTGAATAAAATAAAATGCAATATCATAATTAAATATTAATCAAAGTTATTTAATGCCTAAAATAATTCCAACATATTAAAACTCATATGCTTGATGATTCTATGTATGATTAGAATTGGCATGATTATTTTAGGGTGCAAGCATCTAGAGACTTTCTAAGGAAATAGAGAGTGTATTGCTTATCCCTTAGCTAAGTAATTATTCTGTGATGAACTTAGAGATTTATTACCTTTAAGGATAATAAATATAAATCACTTGTTTATAATAAAAGACATTATAAAAGATACAAGTGGGGTGGGACCATAATAAAACTTTCCAAACTAAAGTTAATTTAACCAAAGGTATTACTAGAGTTAGATAATGATTTTGTGTCTTCCTTCACTCACAACCTTTTTATAGCCAAAAGGAAAAGCTGTGAAGACATCTAGATAATCATTTACTCAAAGCTTACCTTAAAGCATATTTAAAGTGTTGAACTAATTTGGAGGATCTATTGTTTATTCATGTCACCAAGGCAATATGAGCCTAAGAGGTAAAGGTATTTAAGAGAGTTCGCTCCACCCTTCCTCTGGGAAATTTTCAATGGAGGAATCCATTTGACAGTTATTCACTTAAACATGCTAAAATCCTCAATAATAATTTAAGTCTAAAATTTGCCTCCCATTGTAAAGTATAGACCCCAATGGCTTAAACCGTATTGGCAGGACTAGGCTTTACCAGACTGACCAATACCAATTTGTCCCTAAATCATACTATTGACAATGGTTTGACTTTTCTGAGTCATAAGACGTAGCGACCCTTAGGCATGGTCTTATAACTTAGTGGCAAATATTGGGTGTCCATGAGGACTAGCATAAGCTTTGGCATGTTTGATTGCCCAACCCAATGATCAATGAATTGTGATTTATATCATAAATTGGTTGGGAACCTACCTAATTATCATATTTTATAACGACCGGCCCTAGTCGGAGTTATGAAATGATGATAATGGGATCCTTGCCTACAAGAAATCCATCATATTAGGGTTGATGTGATTTGCTTAAAATTTTAAAACAATTGAGTGAGAGCAACTTCATAATATTAAAAGCCCATGTTATTATGAAACATTAATGAAAACATATTCCTAATTTTAACATTCTCTCTTAACATGTGGGTTAAAATATTTAACAAACATTCAAATGACAAACAGAGTATCACTTCGTTCCATTCTTGATGAGCATAAGCTCAAAGGGGACAACTACAATGACTGGTTTAGAAACCTTAAAATTGTCTTACGACAAGAAAATATTTTCTATGTTTTTGAAAGACCATTTCCCCTGAACCTGTAGAAGATGCTGACTAAAATACATTTGATGCTTGGAAGAAACACGTCGATGATGATGAGCAAGCAGTTTGCATAATGCTTGGCTCTACGTCGGACAAACTTCAGAAAGATCACAAAGATATGGATGCTCAAACCATCATCTTTCACTTGAAGGAGTTGTATGCAACTTCCGTTCATACCGTGAGATTCCAAGTGTCATGTGCCTTATTCCAAACAAGGTATAAGGAAGGATCTGTTAGTGAACATGTGCTTAAGATGATTGGCCACATTGAAAAATTGGTCAACCTCGGGTTCATCATGGATCATGAGATAGGTCACGATCTAATTCTTCAGTCCTTACTAAAAGACTTCTCTAACTTTATTATGCAGTTTCATCTGTCTGATAAAGAAGCTACTTTAGCATAATTGCATAATCTGATAAAGCAAGAAGAGAAGGACTTGAAACCAGAGCTTAAAACCTCCGTCATGCTTACGGGTACGGACCTGAAGCCACGAGGCCCAAAGAAAAATAATGGCAAGGCCAAGGCTCCAGATCACCTAAAGCCCAATGGTAAGGTGGAGAAGAAAAGGGGAAAGGGGAAATGTTTCTTTTGTGGAAAGAATGGTCATTGGAAGATAGAATGCAGATCCTTGAAAGCCAAGGAAGCTAGGGAAGCCCAAGAGGCCAAGAAGCCCAATGCTTCAGGTATGTTGTAAATGATTGAACTAAATTCTCAAAACTCTGAACCTTCTACTTGGGTGCTTGACACCGGTTGTGGGACTCACTTGTGTAACAATGTGCATGGCCTGAGAAACAGTAGGAGACTCCGTCATGGGGAGGTTGACTTACGAATGGGTAATGGAGCAAAACTGGCTACATTGTGCGTGGGGACTTATTCATTAGTTTTTCCGAATGGTTTAGTTTTAGACTTAGAAGATTGTGTTTATGTACATTCTCTAGTAAAGAACATCATTTCAATTTTTTCTTTATGTAATAAAGGTTTTTCATGCCTAATAAGTTGTAATGAATGTTCTATTTATTTCAATGAAATACAATATGGAGATGGTATTTGAATAATGGTATCTATGTCTTACAAACTAACAAAGAATGTTCAACCTCTAATAAATACATCGTTAACTCGAATAATCTCAATGAATCACTTCTATGGCACAGTCGCTTAGGTCATATCAATGAAACAAGATTAACAATGCTACATAATGATGGGTATTTCAGACCCTTCAAATATGAACCTTATGGAACTTGTGAGTCTTGTTTACTTGGAAAATTGACCAAATTACCCTTCAAATGTAAAGGACAGCGTGCAACGGAGACATTAGAATTCATACACTCTGATGTATGCGGACCAATGTCAGTCACCGCTAGAGGTGGATTCTCATACTTCATTACCTTTATCGATGATCACTCACGATATGGGTATGTGTACCTTATGCGGTAAAAATCTGAAGCCTTTGAGAAATTCAAAGTCTTCAAAGCTGAAGAAGAAAACCAGCTTAATAAAAGTATTAAGACACTAAGGTCTGACGGAGGTGGTGAATACTTAAGCGATAAATTTCAAGATTACTTAGAGAAAATGACATTGTTTCCCAGTGGACTCCTCCGGGAACTCCACAACATAATGAGGTCTCCGAAAGGAGAAATCGAACATTATTAGATATGGTCCGATCAATGATGCCAGGCACGGATCTACCTCTTTCATTTTGGGGTCTTGCTTTAGAAACTGCAACACTACTACTAAACCAAGTTCCTTCCAAGACTGTTAGTCAAACACTATATGAGTTATGGTCTGGGAAACGTCCTAGTCTTAGTTATCTAAGAGTTTGGGGATGTGACGTATATGTTAAGCTCACACAAACTAACAAATTGGATGATAGGGTAGTTAAATGTAAGTTTGTAGGATATGCCTTGAACTCAAGAGCATACGTGTTCTACGTCCCAAATGAACAAAGAACATTTGTCTCACGAAATGCTAAATTTCTAGAGAATGAATTCCTTCTCAAGAAACATAGTGGGAGTAAACTTGACCTCGATGAGGCACGAGAAGAACAAACTAACATATAACTAAACCCCAGGCTCCTCAAAAGGGTAGCGACGGAACAACCACAAGGTTATGAACTTAGAAGGTCTGGTAGGGAAAGACATGAGCCTGAAAGATATGATTTCCATATTAATGTAGACGAGCCTTGTGTTTACATGAAAGTAGTGGGAGTGCTGTTGTATTTCTTGTATTATATGTCGATGACATATTAATTATCGGGAATGATATTCCCATGATGCAAGCCACCAATCAATGGTTATCTCAGATTTTCTCCATGAAAGATTTGGGAGAAGCAGCTTACATCATCGGCATTAAGATCTACCGTAAACGATCTAAGAGGTTGTTAGGACTTTCTCAATATTCTTACATAGATAAAGTTTTGAAAAGATTCAAAATGGAAGATTCCAAAAGAGGTAATTTACCTACTTATCATGGAATCAAATTATCTAAGGAGCAATGTCCACATACTCCTTCAGATAGAGAGCATATGAGTAAGATCCCTTATGTTTCATCAATAGGATCGATCATGTACACCATGCTGTGTACAAGACCTGATGTCTCTTATGCTCTTAGCATAACGAGTAGGTATCAGGAAAATCCTGGTGAGCAACACTGGGCAGCTGTCAAAACAATCCTCAAGTATCCGAGAAGAACTAAGGATGTGTTTTTGACATACGGAGATTGTTCTGAGATGAAAGTCATTGGTTACTGTGATGCGAGCTTCCAGACCGATAGTGATGACAGCAGATCGCAAACATGATATCTGTTTACTTTGAATGATGGTGCTATCAGTTGGAAAAGCTCAAAGCAGTCAACTACAGCGGACTCCACCACTAAAGCCGAGTATATTCCAGCATCTGAGGCACCTAAAGAAGTTCATCACAGATATGGAAGTGCTTCCCGCGATAAAGAATGTCTCATTGCTCAATCAAATGAACCAAGGTCCCACCAGAAATCTAAGCATGTACTCAGGCGATTTCATTTCATCAGGGAGATTGTTGGGAGAAAAGAAGTTATTATAAAGAAAATACCCACAGAAGATAATATTACAGATTCTCTGACTAAAGGGCTGACTCAACAAAAGCATGATAGGCACACCCGAGAGTATGGTGTCCAGATTCATACTAGTTGGCTATAGTGCAAGTGGGAGATTGTTAGGGATATGCCCTATACCCAACTTGTGGATGGGCTATATGTACATGTATTTGTAATATTTTCATTAATTAATAAAATGGCAATCTTTATTATACGTGTCTTACATAACTTATATGAATCATCAAACACTGTAATAAAGCCCTTGAGTAATAAGATGATGGCTTCCACGCCTTATGAGAATCATTACTTTCAAACGTTCCTAGTCATAGTTTTGTGAATAATCTGGGCGTTCACAAAGCGGAGAGACTAGCATGATGATATGATCCACCCTTAAGTGGGGTAGCCGATCTCATAGGCTACTAGTAGAGATCTTTCCGCTTGGTGTATCACATAGATGCATGAGTTCTCGTGTCCATCGAACTGACCATCGAAAGTTTTCACATGGAGTGTTTATCCCATGTGTCTGTGAGAACTTTCATGTATCGATTGTATGACTAGTCCTTAGACTTGAGGTCTTTACAATCTTATGTGTGGATCAAATAACTTTGACAATCTCCTTCCCCGGTTCAAAAGATTCGGTCATAAGGGTATGATTGGGTCATTTGTTGAAACACATGAAGTTTGTAAAGATACAACATAGAATCGCCACTCTCTCTGATAATATTTTCTTATAAGAGTAGTGTTCCAGTTCGCGGGTTGATATGTGTGATTAGTGCTTGAGACTGTGGCTGCAACGGAAGAATCATGTGAGATTCTTAGGTTATCACGATTAATGACACTATCAATATCATACCTTTGACTATATGGGTAGACACTTTCCATACCCTAGGTCAAACGGTGGGGATACAGTGAGGCGAGGGGACCGTATCATATGTAAATCGCATACAGAATGGGTATATATCTTTCATTCTCATTTGGGGGCCTTGGCATGTTGCTAGATGTCAATCTTGGTTATTGAAATCGAACGACCATCTGATCGGAGGATAATTTATGTTCGATTAAATTATCACGATTCATTTCATGTCCAACTTGAGGGGAACCCAAAAGGTCACACACAACAAAGTCGAAATCAATGGTTAACAGTGCACAGTAGAAATTTAACAACATATATAATTGCTGAAGGAATTGTTTATAAATGGTTCAATGTATTTAATTATTGAACAGATCATTTATGAGGTTCCATAGTGGCTTAGGGATTGGTGAATGACGATAGGGGCACTTTGGGAATTGGAATAAATAAATAAATAAACGTGAATAGTAACATGAATAGTAAAACATTTTATTTGTTATTTGTTTTGAATTCCAATTCGGGCCAAACACTTATTAGGGTTTTATAATCTCATTAAACCACTAAATTAAGATCCAATGGCTAAGATTAAATTAGCATTTATACCACATCAGATCTTAATTAATTTTTTTGTCTTTGGAGCACCTGTATAAACCCAAAGAATTCTTCACAAATTTTTGCACCAAACCTTTCAAATCTTGGGTTTATATAAGTGAGCAACTCTAACGTTTAAGAGTAAGCCAATGATTTTGAGAATCCTTAAGTCTAATTGACTAGAGGAACCTCGAGTTAAAAGTTTTGATGTCTAGGCTAGCACACAAGGGCAAAATACCTGTGAACTCAAGGCGTAGTCTTGCCCTTGAGTTTTGGCTTTGGTGTGTGCACCTTTGGAGGCCACACACTTGGGTGGCTCTTTAGAACGTGGAAGAGCTTGCTGAGTTCAAGAAAAGCTTGTAGATTGGAGGGAGGACTAGAGGAGTCTTCGTTTCAAGTAAGTCTTTTTCTTTCTTTATTTTAATTAGAGTTCTTATGATAGTTAGCATGTTTAGGTTTACGTTCTTTGCATGTTTTGAGTTTTTATGCTTAGAATATATAGTAACATGCCTAGGCTTGTAGAATAATCAAAATAAATGGGTCTTGGGCAAAGGGATAATGGCATCGTAATTTAATTTTTAACTTTTAGCTGCGCACTCGCGGCCGCTTCCCAACAGTATTCTGTTTGGGGATTACAGTTTTGCATGAAACAATGAAAGGGGAATTTTTAGATTAAAAATCCATGATCTATTTAATGCTTTATGATATGATATGAAATTGTATAATCTGCTGATTGTTTATTCACTATCTATTTGATAGATTTACGATTGTGGCACTTACGGCCAACCCCTTTGCTCGTATGCTTGATACGAATAAGCTTAAGGGCACTGAGAATTTTGCCAATTGGGATATGCATTTGAGGATCATCCTCGGATATGAGACATTGTGATACATTTTGGAAGATCCATTACCGTTTGCTATATCTCCAGATGCATCACCTGAAGAAGTTGAGACTTTCCACAGATGGAAAGATGATGATTTAAGAGTTAAATCATACATACTAAGTTCTCTTTCTTCTGACCTCAAGAAGCAATACTTTGAAATGTATGATGCTTATAGCATGATGACACTACTTTGTGAATCGTTCATAAACCAGGAACATGTCGTGGTTCATAGAGTTGCAATGGAATGTTCCATTCTAAACTTGATGAGGGATATGTTGTGAGTCCACATGTGCTTCATTTGATCGATTTGATCGAGTAATTGAGGCACAGTGACCTCCCTCTCAATGAAACTCTAGGATGAAGTGCCATACTTGGTTCGCTTCTGGCGTCGTATCGCCAGTTTGTCATGTACTTCAACATGAATGGGATTCACTGCACTACCTGTGAGTTGCATAAGATGATCCTCACAGTGGAGGAAGATTTAAAGAATGGAGTTATGACTCTCCTTCCGAAACCCAACTCATTTTCCGCTTCTTCCCAATCCAAGTCGAAGCGGAAGAAGACAAAAGGAAAGAAGAATAAAGGTTTCAATGTTCCTTCGTAGGCTAAGGTAGCAAATCCCAAAAGAGCTTCTGAAGACAAATGCCATCACTGTAAGAAAGTCAGACACTGGAAATAAACTGTCTGGACTACCTCATACAGATAAGGAAGGAAAGAGCATCGACATCAGATACTTTTATTTTTAATATTATTAAAATCTCATTGGCTTGTGAAGCTATGATATCTAATTGGATTTTAGATTCTGCTTGTCCTATTCATATTTGCAATACGTTGCAGGTGCTGACGGAAAGTAGACGGCTGAAATCTGGGGAGATGCAGTTGTGATTCGGGAATGGCAACTCTCTGGATGCGGTTGCAGTGGGCTTATGCGAGATTCTATTACCCACTGGGAGACTTTTGTTGCATGACTACTTTTTTGTGCCAGGATATTTAACGAATATTATGTCACTTTTTGTATTAGATACTGAATGATATAATGTAAATATTAAGAATTGTTCTTTGTATTTATATGATAGAAATAATATTTATATCATTTATTGTCCAAATGAGCTTGGTCATTACATATTGCGTACCTCACAATATATCTTTAATACTGGAATTAATAAATGTAAACAATCTGATATAAATAATACTGAAATATGGCACATGAGGTTGGGTCATATAGGCGTGAAACATCTAACCCAGTTGGTTAGGAATGGTTTGATACATGATCTCACCATTGAACTTTATCCAACTTGTGAATCTTGCATTCGAGGTAAAACGACCAAAGCCCCATTTTCGGGCGTTGGACACCGAGCCACTAACTTATTAGAACTCGTACATTCTGATGTATGTGGTCCTATGAGTCAGAATGCACACGGTGATTTTTTATACTTCATAATCTTTACCGATGATTTATCACGGTACGGTTATGTTTATCTGATGAAACATAAATCGAAAACCTTTGAAAAGTTCAAAGAATTTCGAAATGAAGTAGAAAAACAGATTGGTCACTATAGTAAATGCCTTCAATCTGATCGAGGTGGTGAATATATCAGTGGATAGTTCACTGATTATTTATAGGAGAATGTGATTCTCACTCAATATACTTCTCTGGGTGCTCCATAGCACAATGGAGTGTCATAGAGGAGAAATCAGACATTATTGGATATGGTCCGATTGATGTTGAGTTATATAGATTTGTCCTATTACTTATGAGGTTATGCTTTTTTAACTGTCACACATCTTTTAAATAAGATTCCTTCCAAAGTTGTTCCTATGACTCAGTATCAGATATGGACAGTTAGTAAACTGAATCTTAGTTATGTTAAGATTTGGGGTTGTCCTGCATAAGTCAGGATGGCTCAGCAGAATAAGTTTTTGCCTCGAGGGAAGAAGTTTAGGTTTGTTGGATATCCTTCAAATACAAAAGGATATTTGTCTATGATACCGAGCATCGAAATGTGTTCATAACTCACTTCGCAAAATTTCTAGAAATAAAATTTTTGTCTGAAGGTGGTGATCACAGAAAGGTTGAACTTGATGAAGTATAACCTAATACCAATGAACCAACAGAGGAACCTGAAGTTCAAAAAGATGAAGAATCTTCAACACACACACACCATAGGCCGCACAGGGTATCTAGAACTCCAGAACACTTGTATTTGATACAGGAAAAGAGTCTCGATGTTCTCTTAGTGGAAGAGACTGACCATTTTACCTATAGCGAATCGATGTTGGACATCGACTCCATGAAGTGGCAAGACGCTATGAAATCCTAGATAGACTCAATTCATGAGAATCAAGTTTGGAACTTGGTTCCGCTTCTTGAAGGAATTATTCCTATCGCTTACCAAAGCCATTCCTCCGAAGTTATTTGATAAAAATACGAAGTCGATGGGTATTATATACAATCGATATTGGCACTGGAGCAAGTGGGAGAATTTGTTAGAGTTGGTACTCAGAGCGCCAATATTAATAAGTATTTCCCTGTAAATACTTCTGTAATATTTTATTATGAATAAAATAAAAAGTTTCTATTATATATAACATTCTCTTTATAAATGGTAAAGACGTAACAGACCATAGAATGATTAGTTATGATACTACTGCAAAAGTGTCACAACTCACATTGAGTTATATCATGATGTTGTCATTCTTAGATTGTTCTTGGTCGTGGTTTACACTACTTGGTCAGAAAAGTAAACCCGTTAAGACTGGTACATGTCATATATTAGAATCTTGGATTCCAATGGTTTCTCAATGAACCATGAGTCTTGGAGACTCGTATAGACTTGTAGGTGTTTATAGCTGATAAACACTGAACGACTCACCGAAGAATCTTAATAGATTGTACACCAACGTTAATAAGTATCTTCTCGGGTTGAGTGAGCATAGTGATTCTTTGACTTGGGATACCACTGTGGATATATATGAGTTATCATCTACACTTAAATGCCAGTCACGTCACCGATCTATTTAGATCAGACCTCCGACTGTTCGTCTGGTATGGATTGATGCTCAGGATATCCTGTGTGTATCAAGAAAGGATCCGTCAATTATGTGTACAGAGCATAGGTATTCAATATGGAAATAGCAATATGTTAAATCTATGGCCCGTGGTACATTATAGAAATTAGTTCTAAGTATTATTTAGAGATTTCTAATAGAAACGTCGACGTGATTATAACTATAGAGATTTGATGTTTATATCTATATCTCTGGAATAATCTGGATACCTGTGACAGAGGTATTATACGTATGCAATGACATCGACCTGTATGGTTCAGAGAGTTTATCCGTGTTCATCATAATTTACGGATGGGTAGATTATGGACATGAAATTGGATTTCGTGATGGATATGCCTGAATCTAGAAAGTCTCATTAATGAAATATACTTGTAGAGCACTAAGGCGACTTTTATGAATAATACTGATTATTTATAAATCGTTTAACGGTTAAACGAAAAATACGTGCATATGGACCTAATGGTCATTTCCTAATTATTAAATACACATTAATTAAATATAAAGTTGAGATATTTGACATATGTCATTAATATATGTGTTTGAGATATTTAATGTAAATATAATACATATATTTAAGATATTTGTATTTAATTATTTAATTGTTAAATAATTAAAATAAAAAATATCTTTTGTTATGATTATGATTAGGAAATTGCATGATTTGGTTGATTCACTTGTTGAATTACTTTAATGGTTATAGTGGTCAATTGGAACAAGTAACTTGGCTTTAATGATATTGAAACAAAAATTGAAAAAAACTGTTTTATTATTTTTTTGGTGATTCACGGCAATCACAAGGAAAATATAAAAGCTTTGTTTCATTTTTATTTTAAAGTAGTGCAAGTTATCAAATATTAACTAAGAAAAAGTTTCAGAGAAAAGCTTGAAGAACAAAACAAAACCTTAACAAAAAATTATTTTTGTTAGTATTTTCTCATTTTCTTCAACTTGAAAAATGTTTCCATGTTTCTAAGCTTCAACATGTGTTGCTTCGAATTTTCTCTACTCTTTAATTAAGTAAATTAATTAGTTGGAAACTTGTTGGAAATATGTTGCATGTGTGTTTGAACTAAGTATGCTTATAATTGGTTATTAAGCATTCTAATGATAAATTAATAATAAAGTTACCATTCTAGAGTTTTAAGACCACTCATTTATAACCTAGAATTGTTCTTAGTTTATTTCAAGTGGTGAGACTTGCTTGGTGCGTTAAAAAATTGATTAAAATGTTGAATTTATTTAATCTGGTGTAATTTGTCAATTTGAAGAAATTATAAAATTAGGGTTCTTAACCCTTTTCAAATTAGGGGCTTTTCATATATATGATGTATATTAAATATGAGATTGATTGGATTTGATCTTGATTTGTTTTGAACAACAATGGATTAAAATGCAAATCCTGGAAAATTCCTGGGCTGTTCGACAATTGTATAAAAATATAGATTTTGTGTTGCAATATGTATTTTGATGTATTGGACATGTATAAATCATTTTGGGATTGATTTGGAATCACTTAAATATGTATTTGACAATTTGAGGACCAAAATGATCAAAATATAAAGTTATGGGGTCAAGTCGGGAATTATAAGAAATTTGATTTCTTCTACAAAAAATTTCAGATTTTAAGTATTGAGTAATTAAAATAAATAAGTTTATTTTAATTGCCCGAGAAAAATTAATAAAATCGAAAAATTTTGATTTTCCACGTTCTGCTGCGTTACCCGGATATTGCCCCTGTAAAACCCCAACACTCGGGTCGTACCGACCTGCCTTTAACTATAGCTCGACTGATCGACCTCTTACTAACTCTCACTTATACTAAGATTTTTGCTCTCTTTTACAAGTGAAGAAACAAATTAGCCAAACCAAAGAGAGACCATTTTACAAGGAATTCTCAACCCTTTTATATACTAGGAAAAATTCTACTATTATAATAGCTTAAGATGTCAGCCACGTTTCCTTGTCATTATTGCCCATTACTCGGACGATACTGCTCATTACTGGTACATTATTGCCAATTTCTCATGCGTTACGCCCGTCCAACCGTCTGACAACTCTAGAGTTCATGTAGGGCTTACGTCATCCATACATGTGCATAAGGTTCAACATCCTCGACCTATACAACCGGGTCGGTGTGTCGAGACATGTAACATCTTTCATTATGTCCATTAACAGATCAGGTCGGTGTGCCGAGACTATAGGTGTTTGGTCTAATTTTCTCGATCGGGTATGATCTACTGAGTCGATCCTGATTTCATAGGCTGTCCCGAGAGTCTGAAGCAGAGACTGCCATGCAAGTTTGATGTTGAGGCTGTCCCAAGAGTCTGATCCTGAGGCTGACCCAAGATTCTGATGTCGAGGCTGCCCCAAAAGTCTGATGCCGACGCTGTCCCGAGATTCTGATGCCGAGGCTGACCCGATCACATCGGGTAATTATTCACAAACGTCCTAGTACTGTCAAACCTGACCACCTCAGACATGACCACCTAGATGTCCCAACATGTACCTTAGGCTCGGGCTCCTCTACCAACCTGATATCTTCACAATGTCCTTCAGCCTTTATCTGTTAACTGCAACCCTCATTCTACCCTTCATAGGGATTCTGACTTCTTGGGAGCTGAAAACCTCCATCAAAATATGCCCCTATAAAAAAGATGGTGGTGCATGGACCTGGAGGTCGAGCTGGTGTCCTCGAGCTGGTACTCAATCCTGATCCAGTCCAAAATCTCAAGTGTGCTCCATCTCTCGGCAGGTACCACAACTTCAAGCTTCAATGCTTCTTGTGAAAATACACGTCGGGTTCACAACCCAGATCCTGCATCTCAGCTTCTGGTTCATAACTGGTCATCTCTTCCACGACTTTCTTAGACGGAAGAAGTCGACTTGAACTAACTCTTCTTGGTTCATCCCTTTGGCTTTGCTCAAAGAAGCCCATCTTATGCCATCTCGTGTTGATATATGCTATTGATATGCTGCGATCCCGAGAGAGGATGATCTATAAAAACATGTAAAACAAAACAAATGTCACGAGGGAAAGCTCACATCGGGCTATCACACATGAAAAGAGCCTCGACGGGACATAATCCAACCCCGAACTGATAGTGACGTATCGGTCACAAAGGAATATTCCCTTCTTATGGCATCAGCACTCGGCCATAAGGGTAGTGACGCTCTGGCTCAGGGGTTTGATAATGACACCGGGGATTGGTGTTCCACGAGGGAATCACGCTTTTTCCACATACCTTGTATCACATGTATTCCAATCACGAGTTTTTCACAAGAATACTAAACATGCATTTCCCGCCTGAATAATAAACAAGAAAAGTGAACAAGTTCTTATTTAAGAAAAGGAAAAGTCTTATTCATGTTCAAGTGACCTACTGCCTATCTTACAACTCTTAGAGCCTCATTTTGAAGAAGGCTCTATTGAAAATATCCCTTCAACACCTTAGGTTCCAGGGCTTCTTGAGCCATAGTGCCGTCCAACTACCCCAAGCAATTTATACCTGACTTGATGACTGTCGCTATCAATACTGGTCGGTCTCCATAGCCGCTTGGTCTATGCACTTGACCGGTGCGTAATCACACGCGTATAACGCAAGCGCACGTATCGTTCAAGTAGTATAAAAAGTATCGATCCCACGATGACTTAATACCTAATCTATTATTTTATGAAGCCAAATATTTACGAGTATCTAATGGATTGATTGTTTGATTGGGTGGTGACTTTAAAATTAAAACAAGTAAATAAAATGACGTGAAAGTAGATTGAGGAAAATTCAATATTATTAAACTATCCAGGGTTGTGAATCATTCCAATATCTTTTTAAAGATGAAGTGGTTATTTTACATTTGTGTAATATATTAGTTTACTAGCTTGGAACACGAAATTCTGCAAAAGCATCTGTCGATGGTCGGATGCAAATACCCAGTGTAACCCAATTAAACAATATGTTTATGTCAACCAAGTTACCTGAATTCATTAAGATTAAGTAAGGAAATATATGTCTATCCTGTAAGGAAATCTATTAAAGGGTTATCTATCCTCAAGGAAGATCGTGGGCTATTAAGTCTAAGGCTGAAACATAAAATTCCTTCGTCAAGTTTATTTTAAGTTTACCAGATCAATCTTATTAGTGGCCAGTTAACAAGAAGCATTAAGCTTAAGACTTAATAAGTAAACATTTATATTACCCAAATTATAAAATAACCCCTTATAAACCAGTGATATTGGAATTCATCACAACCCCAGATAACGGGTTTAGCTAAGACACATATTTACGGCTAGTAAAAGCTTAAATAAAATAAAATACATAAAGTAAATGTTGAAAAGTAAATGACGGAAAGTAAATGCGGAAAAGTAAATGCTGGAAATTAAAAATGTAAAAATACAATAAAATAAAATGATGAGGTTAAATGATCCACTTTTATCACTACTATTTTAGATATCTCCCTTATTATAATATATAAACTTTGCGTGATAATTACCAACCAGCGATATAGGCGGTATTCTGATTAAATCAAATTAATAATTAATTACCAACCGACCAACCAGGCGGTATCCAGTTTAGTCAAGTTTAAAACCAATTTCAATAATTACCAATCGACCAATAAAGCGGTATCCTCATTAAGTCATGTTTTAAATAGTTTATATATTATAATTAAAGGAGATTAATCTAAATAATAGTAATAAAGCTTTACCTTTTACTCCAGTAGGGGGGAGTTACCTCCTCATTACTGAAAAGTAAAGAAAGGAAAGTACTATTGCGTAAAGTAAATTGCAGAAAGTAAAGACTGAAAAGTAAAGAAAAGAAAGTGCAAATACGAAAATTAATTACTGAAAGCTGTAAATAAACAAACAAGATACAATCCTCTTATTATTCCTAAGGAATTACATAGAAGAAAGTATGAATCAATTCTGAAATTTCGGCCTGAATTTATAGGCACCAACAGGCCTTGCGCGTCGCGACGCTCCGTGATTTGCGGCCTAAAAATCGGATCTGCTGGCATGTGTCATGGCGGCGTCGGCAGCTGAATGATTGTACTGATGTGGCGATGATGTGGTGATATCGATTGTCGGCAGTATGTGATGGTGACATGTGTCCTGGTGCACGATAGCGGCGTATTTTAGCAAACGGCGCATGTTAGCATAATTTGATGTGATGTTGACACGTGGCAGATGCACGTTAGCAGATTCGGCGCACGTTAATAGATTTAACATTTTAGCATAACTTCTCTTATTGGTTCACGTGTCCCGGCGCACGTTAGGAGACTCTGATGCATGTTAGCGGTCGCGACGTAGTCTGCGAGTCACTATGCCCAAGTGACAGTTTTGCCCTTTTTGTCCATTTTTCACTGTTTTGGCCCCGAATCACCTCCAGAGAGTCCTAAAACTTTATTTATCTACAAAATAACACAAAACACATCAAAATATTCACAAAACTCAAGAAACTATACAAAATATTAAGTAAAAGGAGTGGAAAATAATGATCTATTTTCCACTCATCAGCACTCGTTTAGATAGTCATTTCTTACCAAGTCTTCCACCAGCTCTCGCAGGTCTCTACATCGCTTTGTGGTGTGTCCCTTTGTATTATGGTGCATATAATAAGGCCGATTGTCTTTCTTTTCAATCAAAAACCTCATCGGGTTGGGCTACGCCAATAGACCTTTATCCCGGATTTCCTGAACTATCTGAGTCTGGGGTCTGTTCAGGGGGTGTACACTTTACCTCCGGTGACATGGTTGACATTGGCAGACGGCCTTCTCCTCTGTACTTTTGTATTCTGAAGCATCAGCATGAACTCATTTATCCACATTATACTTACCTTGTAAATCCAGCTTATATGCATTGTCATTAATCCGTTCCAATACTAATAATAGACCACCCCCTCTTGGTTGTAGCTTAGATTTACGCTGTTCAGGAAATCTCTCCTTGCGCGTGTGTACACAAACCCAATCTCCAGGCTGAAATACCACATGATTTCTTCCCTTATTGGAACGAGAAGCATATTGCCCATTGTAGGACACAAAAATCGGCGACGCTGTCCCGGGCTCGCGGCCCGATCGGGAGTACGGAATAGCCCACGGGGAACTAAACCAGAGAAATAACATGGAGTCGCCACCCGGTGTGAACCGGGAAAATGATTTAAGGCCGCACTCACCCCTCGAAAGGGAAGACCTCAAACCGTTGGATTCGTAATGCTCCCTTACTTATGCCACTTGTAATGAAATGATTTGTGCAATAATCTAACCAAGCCTAAGCAACATATATTTCCAAGGATAATCTACCCCTAAGTTCGCATGTATAAAATAAATCATCATAATGGCAAACATACGATATCATACAATAATCTCATGAACATGTTGAATCATCAAACACGAAAAATAAATAACAACCTAAACATAAACGTAAATTGAACGCCTATTGCGAAAGAAGATAACCAAATCATGCATAGAGGAATAACGTATTAATGGCTAAATCATGCTTAAGAAACAAGTAACATCCTAACGACCTAATCATGCTTTAACACAATCTCACGAACACATCAAATAGATAAATATGGGAATATAAATAGATGACAACAGTAAAAGTGTCAATAATGGAATGATATGATTAATTACATAATGCAAGAGAAATCACCCAAGAAGCAATCATGCATGAAATGTGATGAAAAGGAATCGGTTCACTATATATGCGTTCGTGTAGCGTTTGAAAATACGTTTGAACGATAAACAGAAGGTTCGCTTTCATATAGCGTTCGAGAACGCGTTCGAACCGGATAAGACCTGATGCATGATAAAACAAAACGCATGCGCGTTCGAGTAGCATTCGTAAACACGTTCGAACAGACTGAGACAGAATGCATACGTTCATGTAGCGTTCGGAAATGCGTTCGAATGAGATTACCAAAATGGCATCTGAAATGACACAAACACATGCATGGATTGAACAAATACACAATGTAGGACCTTGTGTGCCCAAATGAACACATCTCACATTCACTCGAGTACACCTCATCCGGCGCGGCAAACATCATGGTAAAGGTAGTCTTTAGGCATTTCCCTCGAATAGAGGACCTTTAATCCACCCTAGTTAACCCATGCGCACTAGAATGCAATGCATGCGTAAATAAAGCAATGATATGCAAAGGGTAAATGACATAATAAAAGGCGCGACAAAACATGGTGGTAAAGGTAGCCTTCAGGCCTTTCCCTCGAATAGAGGACCTTTAATCCACCCTAGTTATCCCATGCGCATTACATTACAATGCATATAAAATAAAGACAACAATATAGGACTTCGTATACTCGATTGAACATATCTCACATTCAACCAAACATACTTTGTCCGGTGCGGTAAAGTATTGTCGTAAAGGTAGCCTTTTAGACTTTTCTTCCCTCAAATAGAGAACCTTTAGACCAACATACTAAGCCCATGCACACTATATCATCAATACACAAGCAAGTAACGTGCGGAAAGTAAAAGACGGAATATAAAATGTGAATAATAAACAAACAAGATAAAATAAAGATGTGCCGTTTGCTCAAGTGGTACGTGGAGTTATTTCCCAAGTACAAACCACACTACCGTCCATTCGGATTTGGCTACGGAATTTACGTCTGGGTTTCCATCCTATATATCACAAGAGACGACACATTTTCCCATCCATTCAAAGGACCACAACATGCATCCACAAGCGACTCTCATGCGTGAGAGGGGGCTGTGAAGCTTTGTTGTTCTCGGCTGATGAGGGTGTTTGAAGGGGCTGTTTTGGACTGTGTCTCGGCTGGTTAAGGTGGTTCAATGACTGTTTTCCAAGACTGTTTGGGGACTGCTTTGGGTTGATTTAAGGGCTGTATGTCTTCCGGGGCTGAGTGTGTTGTTGTTTATTTAGAGGGCAGTTCGAGAATGGCTTTTGTGTGATAAGAGGGGTGTTGGCTGAGAGTGATGGTTGATTTGTGGTATGTGTAAGTTTATAGCTGTGGCGTGAGGGGTTTTTTTTCAAGTGTGTTATGTGCAAGGCGTCCAGGGACTGAGTAGTGGGTTCCGAGAGGGACGATCCAGGGAGAGAGATGTGGTGCGAGCAGAGAGGCTTTAGGAAGCTCGGTCAATCAGAGGGCTTAGGTTTAGGGTTTCATTTTGTGTGGCAGTAAGTGTTGAATTTAGAGAGAGCAAGAAGGTTTTATTATTTTTTGTTACCGCCGAGAGAGAGAATGGGGTTTTGTTTTGTTTTGTTTCTGGTTTTTTTTATTCACGTCCCGGAGGGCTGCCGTGAACTAGGGTTTTATTTCTTTTACAGAGAGAGGGAAGAGATGGATAGAGGCGAGAGAGAGTGTGTGCTTTAGGGTTTTTTCTTTTTGTGAGTGTCGTGCATAGTCTAGAGCCTTAGGGTTGCATTAGTGTTATGTTTTATAGTTACAAGCTAAGGTTAGGGTTGTGCATGAGATTTTAAAATAAGAAAACAAGATCAAGTAAATTAGGGATGGATTTAATTAGTTTAAAAAAAGGGAAAGGATAATTATATTTTGGTGGCGGAATATATTTAAATTGACAGGTGATTTATTTAAATTAGGAAGAGATTTGCTTAAATTAGGAATTGGATTTTAATTGGATTTATTTAATTTGTGTTTTAAATATGCTTTAATTATTTCTTGGATTGGGCTTGGGTGAGATGGGCTTGGTGTGTGTCTTGCGGGGGTTTGGGCTAAGAATGTGTTTTAAAACAGAGGTCCAACAAGCGAACCCGAAGCTAAACAAGCGAATAAAATCCAACAAAAAACTGATTTCTGACTTTTCCCTTCCGACGTCCGTTTCCCGCGACTTTCGTGACTTAAAAGGTAGTGCCTCTAAATGAAGACTCATCATAGGGACTTACATGCAAAAATATAGTGCCTACAATCGCCCCCACTTTGATGGGACTTGTGCAGTGTGTAACAATGACAATCCTATCAAAGTTGTGCAATGCATTTTTACTTACCTGGGACGCATCCTAATACCGCTGACAATGTGGGTCACGACCCTAGGACGCATCCCCAAAATTGATGATGCAGGGGGCCAACGACCCTGGGACGCATCCTGATAACTACAACCGACAACGGGGGCCTCGACCCTGGGACGCATCCCAATACCGCTGACAATGTGGGTCACGACCTTGGGACGCATCCCCAAAACTGATGATGTAGGGGGCCAACGACCTTGGGACACATCCCAATAACTACAACCGACAACGGGGGCTTTGACCCTGGGACGCATCCCGATAACGTTGACAATATGGGTCACGACCCTGGGACGTATCCCAAAACTACTGATGATGTGGGTCACGACCCTGTGACGCATCCTCAAAACTGCTGATGATGTGGGTCACGACCTTGGGACGTATCCCTAAAACTGCTGATGATGTGGGTCACGACTCTGGGACGCATCCCCAAAGCTACTGATGATGTGGGTCACGACCCTAGGACTCATCTCCAAAACTGATGCTGATGTGGGCCTCGCCCCCGGGACTCATCCCCAAAACTGATGCTGATGTGGGTCACGACCCTGGGACGCATCCCCAAAACTACTGATGATGTGGGTCACGACCCTGGGACGCATCCCCTAAACTGCTGATACTGATGTTGATGTGGATGTGGGCCTCAACCATGAGACTCATCTCCAAAACTGATACTGATGCTGATGTGGGCCTCGACCCTGTGACTCATCCCAAAACTGATATTGATGCCGATGTGGGCCTCGCCCCTGGGACTCATCTCCAAAACTGATGCGGATGTGGGCCTCGCCCCTAAACTGATGTTGATGTGGGCCTCACCCCCAATCTGATACTGATATGGGCCTCGACCCTGGGACTCATCCCCAAAATTGCTGATGATATGTGTGGGCCTCGACCCTGGGACGCATCCCCAAAACTGATGCTGATGTGGGCCTCGCCCCCGGGACTCCTCCCCAAAACTGATACTGATAATATGGGCTTCGCCCCCAAGTTGATACTGATGTGGGCCTCGACCCCAAACTGGTACTGATAATGTGGACCTCAACCCTCGGGACTCATCCCCAAAACTGATGATGCAGGGGGCCAACGACCCTGGGACGCATCCCGATAACTGCAACTGACAACGGGGGCCTCAACCCTGGGACGCATCCCAATACCGCTGACAATGTGGGTCACGACATTGGGACGCATCCCCAAAACTGACGATGTAGGGGGCCAACGACCTTGGGACACATCCCAATAACTACAACCGACAATGGGGGCTTCGACCATGGGACACATCCCGATAACGTTGACAATGTGGGTCACGACCCTGGGACGCATCCCCAAAACTACTGATGATGTGGGTCACGACCCCGGGACGCATCCTCAAAACTGCTGATGATGTGGGTCACGACCTTGGGACATATCCCTAAAACTGCTGATGATGTGGGTCACGACCCTGGGACGCATCCCCAAAGCTACTGATGATGTGGGTCACGACCATGGGACTCATCTCCAAAACTGATGCTGATGTGGGCCTCGCCCCCGGGACTCATACCCAAAACTGATGCTGATGTGGGTCACGACCCTGGGACGCATCCCCAAAACTACTGATGATGTGGGTCACGACCCTGGGACGCATCCCCAAAACTGCTGATACTGATGCTGATGTGGATGTGGGCCTCAACCCTGAGACTCATCTCCAAAACTGATACTGATGCTGATGTGGGCCTCGACCCTGGGACTCATCCCAAAACTGATATTGATGCCGATGTGGGCCTCGCCCCTGGGACTCATCTCCAAAACAGATGCGGATGTGGGCCTTGCCCCTAAACTGATGCTGATGTGGGCCTCACCCCCAATCTGATACTGATATGGCCTCGACCCTGGGACGCATCCCAAAACTGATGCTGATGTGGCCCTCGCCCCCGGGACTCATCCCCAAAACTGATACTGATAATGTGGGCTTCGCCCCCAAGTTGATACTGATGTGGGCCTCGACCCCAAACTGATACTGATAATGTGGGCCTCAACCCTTGGGACGCATCCCCAAGTTGATACTGATGTGGGCCTCGACCCCAAACTGGTACTGATAATGTGGACCTCAACCCTCGGGACTCATCCCCAAAACTGATACTGATACCGATGTGTCTCCATACCCGGAGTGCCATACCCGGTGAAACTGATACTGACGCTGATGTTTCTCCATACCCGGAGAGTGCCATACTTGGCAAGACTGATACTGATAATGATGTGGGCCTCGCCCCCAGAGTGCCATACCTGGCAAGACTGATACTGATAAGGATGTGGGCCTCGCCCCCAGAGTGCCATACCTGGCAAGACTGATACTGATAATGATATGGGCCTCGCCCCAAGAGTGTCATACCTGGCAACACTGATACTGATAATGTGATGGTTCATTTCAACATATCATACTGCCTCTCACAAGATAATCCTGATAGTTAAACATAATTGTCCTTAACGGATGCTCCGTGTCAAAACCAGAGAACCTTCAAAGTACCTGATACAACTCAAATCCGACCGTCTGAGTGAATGATCTGAACTAGACTCCAAGTGTGTGTGTGCTAAGGCTCTTTCGCAGCTTCACCCTTAAGTAAGCCAACTTGATGATTTTATCTCGGAGAATCGGATCAGTGGGTCTAACCAACCGAGATGTCTTGATCACACTCTGTGATTACTTCCACGTACTCAACATGATACAGTTTTCTTTTTTTTTCTCTTGTCTCTTTCTCTTTTTTTCGACACACCTACCTGTAGGCACTTCATTTTTGCATATAAGTCCCTATGATGAGTCTCATTTGGAGACACTACCTTTTAAGTCACGGAAGTCGCGGGAAACGGACGTCGGAAGGGGAAATTCAGAATAAGCATGTCATCAGATTCATTTCACAAGTTCACTATTTTTCATTCGTGTTGCGTTCGTTACCACGTTCGAACGTCAAACAGATTGCGGGCGTTCGTGTAGCGTTCGAATCGGCGTTCGAACGGTGTCGGTATTTCTGGTTTTGCTGCTAGCCTCACACCCAAGCCCAATTAGCCCACCAAAGCCCATAAAACACATCCCAATTAATTAAATACATATTTAACACATGACAAAATTAAATAAAATCTAAAAACCATATACCAATTTAAATTAAAATCATACCAATTTAAAATCAATCAAAAATATTATATACCAAACTAAACAAATTGTATGCCTAATCAAAATAAATTAAATATATTAACTTCCTAATTAACCAAATTTTGTCCCCCAATCAATCTTAGGCTTTCCTTGCATGACACCAAATCATATCCCCATTTAATGCACCAAATCCCTTCCTTGTCAAGCAAGGATCCACCCATCCCCTTTGCCTATAAAAGAAACCAAAACCAACCCTCACCTCCCCTAGCTCATTCACACAAAAAAAACTCCTAGCATTCACACATAACAAAAGCTATAAGCAATAAAGAATTCTCCCATCCTCCCTCACTCACTCTCAATAACCGAAAATCACAAGCCAAAGAACCGCCATTGACGTGACCAAAACACATCCCGAACAGCCCCTTTACCTCACCAAAACAGCCCTCAAACCACACCATAACACCAACGAAAATCACACCCAAACAGCAGCCCAAATCACACATAAACAGCAGCCCAAATACACCAAGAACAGTAGCCTAAATACAGCAAACACATTGACCAAAAATCAGCAGTAAGACAGCAGTAAAACAACAGTGAAACGGAGTGAAAACGGTAGCTTGAGCAGCGAAACAGCGAGAGAAAATGTTAAACCAGTGAACCGGAGGAGTTGCGGAGCATCCACCCTTTTGACGACCGCGTACGGTACTTCCTAGAGTTGACATAAAAGGTTAGACCTGAGGGCACTTTTTCTATTTATTGTCATTCGTCTTTTAATTGTTTTATTCACATGAGAGTCATTTGTGGATGCATGTTGTGGACTTTGAATGAAATGGAAAATGTGTCGTCTCTTGTGGTATATAGGATGGAAACCCATACGTAAATTCCGTAGCCGAATCCGAATGGACGGTAGTGCGGTCTGTACTTGGGATACAACTCCACGTACCACTTGAGTAAACGGCACACATCTCCCTTTATTTTATCTTGATTGTTTATTATCCGCATCTTATGTTTCGCCATTTTTAATTTCTGTATGTTGTTTGTTTGTGTGTTGATGATGTGATACGCATGGGCTTAGCATATTGGTCTAAAGGTTTTCCATTTGAGGGAAGAAAAGGCCAAAAGGTGACCTTTACGCCAATACTTTGCCGTACCGGACAAAGTATGTTTGGTTGGATGTGAGATGTGTTCAACCGAGCATACGAAGTCCGATATCGTTGTCTTTATTTTTTATGCATTATGATATTAACGTATGGGCTTAGTAAGTTGGATTAAAGGTCCTCCATTTCGAGGGGTTTAAATTATTTACCACGATGCTTTGCCGCACTGGATGACGTATATTCGGTTGAATGTAAGATGTGTTCAATCGGGTATACAAAGTCTGATATCATTATCTTTATTTTTATATGTATTATGTCATTAGCGCATGAGCTTAGTAAATTGTATTAAAGGTCCTCTGTTTCGGGGGTTAAAATCCTTTACTACGATGCTTTGCCGCGCCTTGTAGCCCGTTATTATTTATTAGGTGTCATCTATTCACCCGTTCACGTATGTGTCATGTTGTTTACTATTTTTTAACGTCACTACTGTAACCCCGTTCGAACGCGTTTCAGAACGCCGCACGAACTCATGTTTTCTGTCTCCGTTCGTTCGAACGTGTTTACGAACGCTGTACAAACGCGAACCTTCTGTTTACCGTTCGAACGCGTTTACTAACGCTACTCAAACACGCATGTATTTCCTTTGTTTTATCATGCATCAGGTCTGGTCCCGTTCGAACGCGTTCTCAAACATTATACGAACACGAACCTTCTGTTTACCGTTCAAACACGTTTACGAACACTACTCGAATGTGAATGTGTTTTGTTTCATCAGGTCATGTCCCGTTCGAACGCGTTCTCAAACGCTATACGAACGTGAACCTTCTGTTTACCGTTCGAACATGTTTTCAAATGCTACACGAACGTGCATACACTGAACTGAGTCTCTTTCATCACATGTCATGCATAATTGTTTCTTAAGTGATTTCTCTTGTATCATGAAATCAATCATACTATTTGTATCCCTGCATTTATCTATTTGATGTGTTCATGAGATGGTATTCAAGAATGATTAGTCATTTATTTTGCATTTGGAATTTGCATTATGTTTTGGTTGTTCTTTGTTTTCCGCATTATATGATCGAAGTATGTTCATGAGATTGCTGTGTGCTATTGCATGTTCGCCGTTATGATGATTACTTTAATGCATGTGAACCTAAAAGTAGAATACTCTTGGAAATATGTTGCTTAGGCTTGGTTAAATTATTGCACAAATCATTTCATTACAAGTGGCATAAGTAAGGGACCATTCCGAACCCAACGATTTGAGGTATTCCCTTGCGAGGGGTGAGTGCGGCCTTAAATGATTTTTCCAGGTTCACACCGGGTGGCGACTCCATTATTCTCCGGTTTAGTCCCCCGCGGGCTGCTCCGTACTCCCAACCGGGTCGCGAGCCTGGAACAGCATGCGTCGCCCAGTTTCTGTGTCCCACAGTATGGCAACTCCACTAGGGATAGAGAATTGGCCCCGAAATAATGTCTTGTAATATTATGATTTTTGCTTTAATTAACCGTGTCTACTGTGGGTTGAAAGGGTTTAAACGAAGGCATTTTTAAGGCTAGGTGATGGTTTGGTGTCTTCCCCCATTCATTACCTTTCTATAAGGAAAAGCTGTGAAGGCACCTAGATAATCATTTACTTGTAGCCTATTGTGATGGACTAATTTGGAGGACTCATTGTTTATTCCTGTCACCAAGCGATAAGAGCCTAAGAGGCTAAGGTACTTAAGAGAGCCTCGCTCCACCCTCCCTTTGGGGAATCTACAACGGGAAATCCATCTGACAGTCAGTCACACACCATAACTCGTTGGCACGTACTGTAAGGTATAAAAAAGGTGCGCTCACTTGGTCGCTCGAACCCTTGAGTGAGGAGACCTAGTTGTGGGCAATCCTTCGCCAGCGAGAGTCTTTGTCTACACTCTCGCAAACCCACACGTAGACCGGGGTTGTATGGCATCTAGCAACTATTTCCTTGTGCTTGTGGACCATCCTCATTTGGATACAGTTGGACTTCATGTCAGAAATGCGAACTTGTTGGGCCATTTAAACTGGGACGAGTTCGTATCCTATGACAATTGGGCCAAAAGCTTCTGAAATGTTGATGGGCCACTCTGTAGAAATTATTTTTGTATGCTCGTGTTTAGGAACATTGTCGTTTGGATCCACTCGGACCTTTTGCATGAGGTATGGGCTTGTTGGGCCATTTAAACTGAGATAAGAACGTATCTTATGATGATTGGGCCAAAAGCTTCTAAAACGCCAATGGGTCATATATGTTTGTGTTTAGGAGCATTATCATTTGGATACGGTTGGACTTCTTGCCATGAGATGTGAACTTGTTGGGCCATTTAAACTGGGACGAGTTCACTCCTATGACAGTTAGCCCAAAAGCTTCTAAAATGATGATGGGCCGATTTGAGTGAAAATTTTAATGAGTTGATATATTCCTTGTATCGCATGCATCTCATTCATCTCATGCATACATATATCATGTTAACACCATCTATGTCCATAAAAGACATCATAGATTCATGTTGGGTTAGGAAAGAGGGAAGACTCACTAAAACACCGGTAACAGATATGAGTACATCCGATAACGAGGTATCCCAGATAGATCAGTTGGAAAACGGTTTCGCCAAAATTACCGAACAGTTGCAAGCCTTGACTACTGCTGTGGCTGGTATGGCTGTACCCCGTGCTGGGGGAAATTTTGAGAATGTGAGGCGTGAGGAGCCTCCGAATGGGTTGGGGGATGATATCCCCACTTTTGATGATGACATGGCAGGATATGCGACAGAAAGAATGATTGGGTCTCAGGCAGAATTTCAGAAGCTTCGGGATCAGGTAGAAACGGTTACCCGCAAAATGAGGGGTAAATATGAAGAGTTTTTGGATTATGAAACAATGAATTTTGAAGAACAGCTGCCAGCTCAGTTCAAAATGCCTGATATGGCCAATTTCAATAGAAATGGGGACCCAAGGGTCCATCTCCGACAATATGTGTCAGTTATGAGTTCAGTGGGCCTGACAGAGCGCCAAGTTCAGAAGATGTTTGGGATGTCACTTGAGGGGGCACCCGTAGTGTGGTACCATAGCCTTGAAAGAAAGGTTAAGGAGGATTGGAGGGAATTGGCAGATGCATTTCTGAAACAATATGTTACAGACTTGGAGATTGATTTGTCACCCCGTGATTTGGAGAACACTAAGCAGAAGCCGAAAGAAAGCTTCAAGGAGTATGTAGACCGTTGGAGAAGCCAGCTTCTGAAGATGCAGACTCGGCCCTCAGAGAATGACCAAATCAAAATGATCATCAAGGGCACCAAACCCTCCATTTCTGGCAAGTTGAGGAGGATGACCTCCATGATTGCTGATTTTCGACAGTTGAGGGAAACTGTCATGGATATAGAAGAAGGAGAAGCTGAGAACAGAAAGTTCTATAGCCAGAATATGAGGACTTTTGGGGGGTATTCTGAGACCAAGCCCGCTGCTGCCGAAGTCGCTGCCATCAGAAACTAGCAATTCTCCAACTTTGGTAGACCTTTGTCGAAGGTATTTGAAAAGTTGAAGGGACAATGACTCTTAAAACCCTTAGAGCCTAAACCACTTCCAGATCCTATACCACCCAACCTTGACCTAAGCCTGTATTGTCACTTCCATCAGAGGAGAGGCCACGAAACTGACAACTGTACCCGTCTTATGCATGAAATCTAAAACCTCATTGATGCCCATAAAATACTTGATCCTGAGAAAGAACAACCCAACACACATCGGAACCCCCTACCAAATTACCACTCTGTTCCACCACCCACCTATATGATCAACTCTGGCCTACCCGAAAGATTCATTCTCCAAGCTTTCAACCACCCAGCTTCTTTCATGAGGATATGGGATGACAACGGTGAAGAAACATAGGCCGAGGAAGAAGGCAATGTTGTGGATGATGAGACTGTTCTTCCTAGCTTATTTGATCGCAATTCTACATTTTAATAAACACATTGATTCTATCTACTTGTTCGAACTTGTTCTTAATGATAATAAAGACGTTCATTTCATTTACTTGCCTGAGTCTCTTCCTTCAACCTGCAACATGAGTATGTTTGACAAAAGCATTCAACCCTGGTACTATGATACTCAGCGATGTTTAGAACACAGGGAGTCCTCGGAAGAAGCAACCAGAAAGGACAGGATATCCATTCAGAAATTGGGAAATGAGGCAGTGAGACTGTCAGACTTGAAAGGAAATGTGTTCACCAAGTTGATCAATGTGGGTAGATTGAAAACAGTACTTTCCCTAAGAAAGAGAATAATGGTCATCAAGGGAATTGGTGGAAGACCTAACCCAACGGGATGGGAAACTCATTCACGCATGCATGCATACACGTAACATATTTTGCATTCCTTTTTGTGTTTTCTGTTTGTTTTGTATTCACAGGTTTTGAAGAAGAAAGAGAGAAAGCGGCAAATGAAAGCCAATCAGAAGCATCAATATGACATCAGCGGTTTGGGGACGAGTCCCAGGGTTGAGGCCCATATCAGTATCAGTGTGGGAGCGAGGCCCATATCAGTATCAGTTTGGGGACGAGTCCCAGGGTTGAGGCCCATATCAGTATCAGTTTGGGGATGAGTCCCAGGGTTGAGGCCCATATCAGTATCAGTTTGGCGGCGAGGCCCATATCAGTATCAGTTTGGGGGTGAGGCCCACATCAATATCAGTTTGGGGATGAGTCCCAGGTTGAGGCCCATATCAGTATCAGTTTGGGGCGAGGCCCATATCAGTATCAGTTTGGGGCGAGGCCCATATCAGTATCAGTTTGGGGTGAGGCCCATATCAGTATCAATTTGGGGCGAGGCCCATATCAGTATCAGTTTGGGGCGAGGCCCATATCAGTATCAGTTTGGGGCGAGGCCCATATCAGTATCAGTTTGGGGGGAGGCCTACATCAGTATCAGTCTGGGGGCGAGGCCCATATCAGTATCAGTCTGGGGGCGAGGCCCATATCAGTATCAGTCTGGGGCGAGGCCCATATCAGTATCAGTTTGGAGCGAGGCCCATATTAGTATCAGTCTGGGGGCGAGGCCCACATCAGTATCAGTTTGGGGGTGAGGCCCATATCAGTATCAGTCTGGGGCGAGGCCCATATCAGTATCTGTTTGGGGGTCGAGGCCCGCATCAGCATCAGTTTGGGGATGAGTCCCAGGGCTGAGGCCCACATCAGTATCAATTTGGGGATGAGTCCCGAAAGTCGAGGCCCATATCAATATCAATCTGGGGGCGAGGCCCATATCAGTATCTGTTTGGGGGTCGAGGCCCGCATCAGCATCAGTTTGGGGATGAGTCTCAAGGCCGAGGCCCACATCAGTATCAATTTGGGGATGAGTCCCAAAGGTCGAGGCCCACATCAGTATCAGTTTAGGGGCGAGGCCCATAGCAGTATCAGTTTAGGGGGCGAGGCCCACATCAGTGTCAGTTTAGGGGCGAGGCCCACATCGGTATCAGTTTGGGGGCGAGGCCCACATCAGCATCATGCATCCATGCATACATACATACATATCACATACATATAATTTTTATTTTGTTCACAGGATTGTAGCGGTAAAGACCATATCATCAAGTAACGATTGAAAAATGAGCCACCTCTCATCAAGTAACAGATGCCGAAAATAGCGCTCCAAAATGGAGCACACACAACAGATGCCGAAAATGGCGCTCCAAAATGGAGCACACATAACAGATGCCGAAAATAGCGCTCCAAAATGGAGCACACACAACAGATACCAGAAATGGCGCTCCAAAATGGAGCACACACAACAGATGCAGAAAATGGCGCTCCAAAATGGAGCACACACAACAGATGCAGAAAATGGCGCTCCAAAAATGGAGTACAGTTTGAAAATGGACCACCAGATCAACTCAGTTCGAAGCAGCAGGCAAGTCAGGTGGCAGCTGGCGAGCCAGGTAAGTGAAAATGCATTGCATAACTTTGATAGGAATGTCACTGTTACACATTACACAAGTCCCATCAAAGTGGGGGCAACTATAGGCACTGAATTTTTGCATATAAGTCTCTATGATGAGTCTCATTTGGAGACACTACCTTTTAAGTCACGGAAGTCGCGGGAAACAGACGTCGGAAGGGGAAATTCAGAATAAGCATGTCATCAGATTCATTTCACAAGTTCACTGTTTTTCATTTGTGCTGCATTCATTACCACGTTCGAACGTCAAACAAATTGCGGGCATTCGTGTAGCGTTCGAATCGGCGTTCGAACGATGTCGGTATTTCTAGTTTTGCTGCTAGCCTCACACCCAAGCCCAATTAGCCCACCAAAGCCCATAAAACACATCCCAATTAATTAAATACATATTTAACACATGGCAAAATTAAATAAAATCTAAAAACCATATACCAATTTAAAATAAAATCATACCAATTTAAAATCAATCAAAAATATTATATACCAAACTAAACAAATTGTATGCCTAATCAAAACAAATTAAATATATTAACTTCCTAATTAACCAAATTTTGTCCCCCAATCAATCTTAGGCTTTCCTTGCATGACACCAAATCATATCCCCCTTTAATGCACCAAATCCCTTCATTGTCAAGTAAGGATCCACCCATCACCTTTGCCTATAAAATAAACCAAAACCAACCCTTACATCCCCTAGCTCATTCACACACAAAAAATTCCTAGCATTCACACATAATAAAAGCTATAAGCAATAAAGAATTCTCTCATCCTCTCTCACTCACTCTCAATAATCGAAAATCACAAGCCAAAGAACCCCCATTGCCATGACCAAAACACATCCCGAACAGCCCCTTTACCTCACCGAAACAGCCCTCAAACCACACCATAACACCACCGAAAATCACACCCAAACAGCAGCCCAAATCACACATAAACAGCAGCCCAAATACACCAAGAACAGTAGCCTAAATACAACAAACACATTGACCGAAAATCAGCAGTTAGACAACAGCAAAACAGCTGCGAAATGGAGTGAAAATGGTAGCTTGAGCAGCGAAACAACGAGAGAAAACGTTGAACCAGTGAACCAGAGCAGTTGCAGAGCATCCACCCTTCCGACGACCGCGTACGGTACTTCCGAGAGTCGACATAAAAGGTTAGACCTGAGGGCACTTTTTCTATTTATTGTCATTCGTCTTTTAATTGTTTTATTCGCATGAGAGTCGTTTATGGATGCATGTTGTGGCCTTTGAATGAAAGGGAAAATGTGTCGTCTCTTGTGGTATATAGGATGGAAACCCAGACATAAATTCCGTAGCCGAATCCGAATGGACGGTAGTGCAGTCTGTACTTAGGATACAACTCCACGTACCACTTGAACGGCACACATCTCCCTTTATTTTATCTTGATTGTTTATTTTCCGCATCTTATATTTCGCCATTTTTACTTTCTGTATGTTGTTTGTTTGAGTGTTGATGATGTGATGCGCATAGGCTTAGCATATTGGTCTAAAGGTTTTCCATTTGAGGGAAGAAAAGGCCAAAAGCCTACCTTTACGCCAATACTTTGCCGCACCGGAAAAAGTATGTTTGGTTGGATGTGAGATATGTTCAACCGAGCATACGAAGTCAGATATCGTTGTCTTTATTTTTTTATGCAATATGATATTAGCGTATGGGATTAGTAAGTTGGATTAAAGGTCCTCCGTTTCGAGGGGTTAAAATCCTTTACCACGATGTTTTACCGCGACGGGTGACGTATATTCGGTTGAATGTAAGATGTGTTCAATCGGGTATACAAAGTCCGATATCATTGTCTTTATTTTTATATACATTATGTCAATAGCGCATGGGCTTAGTAAGTTGGATTAAAGGTCCTCTGTTTCGAGGGGTTAAAATCCTTTACCACGATGCTTTGCTGCACATTGTAGCTCGTTATTATTTATTAGGTGTCATTTATTCACCCATTCACGTATGTGTCATGTTGTTTACTGTTTTTTTAGGTCAGTGATGTAACCTCGTTCGAACGCATTTCAGAACGCCGCACGAACGCATGTTTTCTGTCTCAGTTCATTCGAACGCGTTTACGAACGCTGTATGAACTTGAACCTTCTGTTTACCGTTCGAACGCGTTTACTAACGCTACTCGAACGCGCACGTATTTCCTTTGTTTTATCATGCATCAGGTCTGGTCCCGTTCGAACGCGTTCTCAAACGCTATACGAACGCGAACCTTCTGTTTACCGTTCGAACGTGTTTACGAATGCTACTCGAACGTGAATGTGTTTTGTTTCATCAGGTCCTGTCCCGTTCGAACGCATTCTCAATCGCTATACGAACGTGAACCTTCTGTTTACCATTCGAACGCGTTTTCAAACGCTACACAAACGCGCATAATTGTTCTTAAGTGATTTCTCTTGTATCATGTAATCAATCATACTATTTGTATCCCTGCATTTATCTATTTGATGTGTTCATGAGATAGTATTCAAGCATGATTAGTCATTTATTTTGCATTATTTTTAGGTTGTTCTTTGTTTTCCGCATTATATGATCGAAGTATGTTCATGAGATTGCTGTGTGCTATTACATGTTCGTCGTTATGATGATTACTTTCATGCATGTGAACCTAAAAGTAGAATACTCTTTGAAATATGTTGTTTAGGCTTGGTTCAATTATTGCACAAAACATTTCATTACAAGTGGCATAAGTAAGGGACCATTCTGAACCCAACGGTTTGAGGTCTTCCCTTGCGAGGGGTGAGTGCGGCCTTAAATCATTTTTCCCGGTTCACACCGGGTTGCGACTCCATTATTCTCCGGTTTAGTCCGCCGCGTGCTGCTCCGTACTCCCAACCGGGCCGCGAGCCCGGAACAGCATGCGTCACCCAGTTTTTGTGTCCCACACTACCCTTTAAGGTAGTATTTCTCCTCATGGTGGTCCTAACACTCGCCCATAGGTAGCTTCAGGCTTATCGGTTATAGGCGGCCTATTTTTTTTCTTTTCTTTTCAGAGACTTTTTCTTTGTTTCCAACCATATCATATATCATAGCATAAGTAAACCAGGATGGACATCTAGGCAAACGGTCATTCACTGATCCATCATCTCTTCAACTAGTCATCTTGCCGACTACTCAGGCTTCCACCACTAAGATCCCGTGATCAAGTACTCGCGAGTCTAGTTGAGATCAACTATTCAGAATACCGGATGAGAGCACATCTCACACTTATCATTTATAATGTGTCTCCCTACAGCAAACAATGTCATCACCAGACATATGCCTAACCATCAATGACTTCTCTTTTTTTTTCACTCACTCCACGGAATTGTTCCTTCCAACCGCTAATAATGTGGGCTTCGCCCCCTGGGATCCATTCCTAAAACTTATACTGGTATGGGCCTCAACCCTAGGATTCCTTCCTGAGACTAATACTGATGCGGGCCTCAACCCGGTGATTCATTCCTGAAACTGATACTGATTCTGATTCATTCCTGAGACTGATGTAGGCCTCAACCCCATGATTCATTCTTAAAAATGATGACACCGTACTGTTGCTGCTTCTCTTTTTCTTCTTTGAAACATGTGAATACAAAACAAAACAAACACAAAAAGGAATGAAAAATATGTTACGTGTATGCATGTATGCATGAATGAGTTTCCTATCCCATTGGGTTAGATCTTCTGTCAATTCCTTTGGTGACTGTTCGGTCTTCTTTCCCTCAGGTAAAATACTGCTTCAATCTATCCACGTTGATCGGCTCGGTGAACTCGTTCCCTTCCAAATCTGACAGTCTCACTGCCCCATTTCCCATCACTTTCTGGACTATGTAGGGTCCTTCCTAGTTGGGTCTGAACTTTCCTCTTGGGTCTGTCGTCGACGGCTTTGACTGCTTAAGTACCAGATCACCTATTCTGATCTTGGTAGGACGCACCTTCTTGTTGAATGCCCAAGCCAACCTCTTCTGGTATATCTGCATGTGATGTAAGGACTTCATCCTCTTCTCATCCAACAGTGCTAACTGTTTGAAATCTCTGCGAGGTCCATTCTTGTTCAGGTAACTCTATTTCTGCTAATACCCGCATAGACTGTATCTCAACTTCCACCGGCAGTACTGTTTCCATTGCCTGTCGAGCTTTTTCTTTTCTCGGACACTTCAGCTGGATGCCATTTGCTTATCTCTCTATCATTGCCGTAAGGTTTTCTGTTTCTCAGTTTCCTTTTCCCCGATATCCATGTTTGTTAAACCCTTCTTGACAAATTTTTTTTTTAACCCAACAGATATCTATGATGGCTTTTAAGACATAGGGGTTAGCATGATGCGTGTATGCAAGAGATGCATGAGATGCGTGCGATGCATGGAATATATAAGTCGGCCCATTACCATTTTAAAGCATTTAATCATACTATTGCGAGGTACAAACTTGTCCCAGTTGAAAAAGGCCCAATAGGTTTACACTTTTGCGATAACATGGCTAAACAACTTCAAATGATAAGAGGTCTAAACATAAAGTGGCCCACTGGCATTTTAGAAGCTTTTTGACCAATTATCATAAAGCACAGGCTCGTCCCAGTTTAAATGGCCCAACAAGCCTATACCTCATGTCAAAAAGTCCAACTAAATCCAAATGGCGACGATCCCAAACATAAGCATAAAGAAATAATTTCTACTGAGTGGCCCATCGGCATTTCAAAAGCTTTTGGCCCAATTGTCATAGGATACGAACTCGTCCCAGTTTAAATGGCCCAACGAGTTCATATTTCTGACAAGAAGTCCAACTGAATCCAAATGATGACGATCCATAAACACAAGCACAAGGAAATGGTTTCTATTGGTCGTATAACTATGGTCTACGTATGGGTTTGCGGGAGTGTAGACAAAGGCTCTCGCTGGCGAAGGATTGCCCACAACTAGGTCTCCTCACTCAAGGGTTCGAATGACCAAGTGAGCGCACCTTTTTTATACCTTACGGTATGTGCTAATGAGTTATGGTACGTGACTGACTGTCAAATGGATTTCCTATTGAAGATTTCTCAGAGGGATGGCGGAGCAAACTCTCTTAGAAACCCAAGCCTCTTAGGCTCTTATCGCCTTGGTGACAGGAATAAACAACAAGTCCTCCAAATTAGTCTGTCACAACGAGCTACGGGTAATGATTATCTAGGTGCCTTCACAGATTTTCCTTATAGAAAGGTAGTGAATGAAGGAAGACACCAAACCATTACCTAGCCTTAACAATTCCTTTGATTAAACCCCTTCAACCCACGGTAGACACGGTTAACTAAAGCACAAATCAGAAACATTACAAGACATTTTTTTCGGGGCCAATTCTCTATCCCAAGTGGAGTCGCCAGACTGTAGGACACAGAAATCAGTGACGTTGTCCCGGGCTCGCGGCCCGGTCGGGAGTAAGGAATAGCCCATGGGGAACTAAACCGTAGAAAGAACATGGAGTCTCCACCCGGTGTGAACCGGGAAAATGATTTAAGGCCGCACTCACCACTCGTAAGGGAATACCTCAAACCGTTGGGTTCAGAATGGTCCATTACTAATGCCACTTGTAATAAAATGATTTGTGGAATAATCTAACCAAGCCTAAGCAACATATATTTCCAAGGATAATCTACTCCTAAGTTCGCATGTATAAAATAAATCATCATAATGACAAACATACGATATCACACAATAATCTCATGAACATGTTGAATCATCAAACATGAAAAATAAATAACAACCTAAACATAAACGTAAATTGAACGCCTATTGTGAACGAAGATAACCAAATCATTCATAGAGGAATAACGTACTAATGGCTAAATCATGCTTAAGAAACAAGTAACATCCTAACGACCTAATCATGCTTTAACACAATCTCACGAACACATCAAATAGATAAATGCGGGAATACAAATAGATGACAACAGTAAAAGCAAGTAAAGTGTGGAAAGTAAAAGACAGAATATAAAATACGAATAATAAACAAACAAGATAAAATAAAGATGTGCCGTTTACTCAAGTGGTACGTGGAGTTGTTTCCCAAGTACATACCGCACTACCGTCCATTCGGATTCGGCTACGGAATTTACGTCTGGGTTTCCATCCTATATACCACCAGAGACGACATATTTTCCCATCCATTCAAATGACCACAACATGCATCCACAAGCGACTCTCATACGAAGAAAATAAATAAAACAAATAAAAGATGAATGAAAATAAATAAGAAAAATGTCATAAGGCCTAACCTTTTAAATCGTCTCTTGGAAGTACGGTACACGGTCGTCGGAAGGGTTGGTGCTCCGTAACTCATTCGGTTCACTGGTTCAATATTTTCCCCTCGCTTTTCGCTGTTTGGGCCGCTGTTTTCACTCTGTTTTGCTGCTGTTTTTAGTCACTGTTTTACGGTAAATAAGGGACTGTTTTGGACTGTTTGTGTTTTGCGTGAGAGGGGGCTGTGAAGCTTTGTTGTTCTCGGCTGATGAAGGTGTTTTAAGGGGCTGTTTTGGACTGTGTCTCGGCTGGTTAATGTGGTTCAGGGACTATTTTCCAAGACCGTTTAGGGACTACTTTGGGTCGATTTGAGGGTTGTATGTCTTCGGGGGCTGAGTGTGTTGTTGTTTATTGAGAGGGCGGTTCGTGAATGGCTTTTGTGTGATGAGAGGGGTGTTGGCTGAAAGTGATGGTTGATTTGTGGTATGTGTGAGTGTATGGCTGTGGCATGAGGGGTTGTTTGTCAAGTGTGTTATGTGCAAGGCGTCTAGGGACTGAGTAGTGGGTTTTAGGGTTTATTATTCATGCATGCCGAGAGGGACGATCCAGGGAGCGAGATGTGGTGCGAGCAGAGAGACTTTAGAAAGCTTAGTCAATCAGAGGGCTTAGGTTTAGGGTTTCATTTTGTGTGGCAGTAACTGTTGAATTTAGAGAGAGTAAAAGGTTTTATTATTTTTTATTACCGCCGAGAGAGAGAATGAGGTTTTGTTTTGTTTTGTTTCTGGTTTTTGTTGTTCACGTCCTGGAGGGCTACCGTGAACTAGGGTTTTATTTCTTTTGCAGAGAGAGGGAAGAGATGGATAGAGGCGAGAGAGAGTGTGTGCTTTAGGGTTTTTTCTTTTTGTGAGTGACGTGCATAGTCTAGAGCCTTAGGGTTGCATTAGTGTTATGTTTTATAGTTACAAGCTAGGGTTAGGGTTGTGCATAAGATTTTAAAATAAGGAAACAAGATCAAGTAAATTAGGGATGGATTTAATTAGTTTAAAAAAAGGGAAAGGATAATTGTATTTTGGTGGGGGAATATATTTAAATTGGTAGACGATTTATTTAAATTAGGAAGAGATTTGTTTAAATTAGGAATTTAATTTAATTGGATTTTAATTGGATTTAATTTAATTTGTGTTTTAAATATGCTTTAATTATTTCTTGGATTGGGCTTGGGTGAGATGGGCTTGGTGTGTGTCTTGTGGGGGTTTGGGCTAAGAATGTGTTTTAAAACAGAGGTCCAACAAGCGAACCCGAAGCTAAACAAGCGAATAAAATCCAACAAAATACTGATTTCTGACTTTTCCCTTCCAACGTCCGTTTCCCGCGACTTCCGTGACTTAAAAGGTAGTGCCTCTAAATGAGACTCATCATAGGGTCTTAAATGAAAAAATGCAGTGCCTACACCCATTCTTTCTTCGTATGTGCTCTCTTGCTTTCTCATGTATGTGTTTCACCAGATCAGCTTTCTTTTTTCCATCTAACCCTGCATGCTCATCAACAAGCAATGGTAACAAATCTAATGGAGTTAGTGGCTGAAAACCATAAACAATTTCAAATGGTGAATAAGATGTAGAGGAATGAATGCTACGGTTATATGCAAATTCAACAAAAGGCAAACAGTTCTCCCAAGTTTTAAGTTCTTATTGTAAATAGTAAGCAATAACTGAGTCAAAGTCCTATTAACCACCTCGATCTGTCCATCAGTTTGAGGGTGGCAAGTAGTAGAATATAAAAGTTTAGTTCCTAACTTACCCTATAAAATTTTCCAAAAATGACTAAGGAATTTAACATCACGATCTGAAACTATACTCTGTGGAATCCCATGGAGTCGCACTACTTCTCTAAAGAACAAGTCAGCAATGTTAGTGGCATCATCAGTCTTATGACATGCTATAAAGTGTGTCATCTTACTGAACCTATCAACCACTACAGAGATGGAATCTCTACATTTCCTAGTCCTAGATAAACCCAATATAAAGTCCATTGATATATCTACCCATGGCTCACTTGGTACATGCAATGGTGTGTACAACCTAAGATGCATAACTTTAGATTTAGCCTTTTTACAAGTTAAGCATTTATCACAAAAATGCTCAATATCTCTCTGTATTTTAGGCCAATAAAAATGTTCACTCATTACCCCTAAGGTCTTGGAAATACCAAAGTGCCCCATTAAACCTCCCTCATGCGCTTTCCTAACTAACAACTCACGCATACTAGAAACATGAATGCATAATCTATTCTCCCTAAACAGAAACCCATCATGTTGGTAGAATTTACTAAATGTAGACTTTTCACATGCAGCATAGATAGTACCAAAGTCAGTATCATTTGCATAAAGTTCTTTAATAAATTCAAACCCAAGCATTCTTGCACTCAATGGAGTAAGTAAAGCATACATTCGCGATAGTGCATCAGCGACAATGTTTTCCTTACCTTGTTTGTAGCGGATTACATATGGAAATGTCTCAACAAACTCTAACCAATGTGCGTGCCATTTGTTCATCTTACCTTCACCCTTCAAATGCTTCAATGACTAGTGATCTGTATGGATCACAAACTCTCGATGCCATAGAAAATGCTGCCAAGTCTCGAGGGCTCTCACTAGCACCTACAACTCCTTATCGTATGTGGGGTATCTCAAAACTGCTTCATTAAGCTTCTCACTAAAGTAGGCTATTGGTCTCTTTTCTTGCATAGGAACCGCTCCAATGCATAATCCGAATATGTCACAGTCAATCTCAAATGTCTTCTCAAAGTTGGGTAGTGTCAAAACTGGTGCACTGCACAACTTCATTTTAAGATCCCGGAATGTGCGCTCCTGCTCTTCACCCAATTTGAAGCCATTGTTGGACAATTATGACCCATAGCGTCACTATTTGTACAGATCATGGTGTTGTTGTACAAATTAACTATGTGACAAAGGAAATTGCTCTTTTATCATTTCTGATTAGATCACCAAGATGTATAAATGATAGAAGGTCCATATGATTAGTTCCGGATTGAGATGATATGAGATAGTATCAATCCACAAAGGTTTAATCATTAAACATCTCTAGTCAGAGTATTATCGAGATTGGACATCGATAATGCGTAAAAGACTAGTATTACACTTATGCGCGTTGTGAGGGCATAACGGCATAGTCCTCATATATTTGGGTATAGGATACTCATGCAAGTGTAGTAAGAGGTTGTGTTTTACCGATGGTACGGAAAACAGCTTCGCTCTGGATAGACCCATCGGAATTCCACTGGTAGTATGACTATGTGTCTATGGAAGTCCGAATCAGGGTAGGTGTATTTGGTCTTAACCTGAGACTTACATCGCTAGTACTTGCGACAATCAATATACTTTGGTTTTGGTCGTCCAGGGCTTTAATAGGTTCTGTGTACGCCTCTTCTGGGTATATTGAGAATCGTAGTGTATTGGGTGTGATGTCGAGATAGAAGTATCACTCCAGTCATAATGGAGATGATGATCACGTAGGATACGGAACTGGTTCTCTTATGTACTGTAGTCATCGGGATAATATGACTAGGTCATGATTATCTGATATAGAGACTAGTTACCAGAGATCCGATATGTGCTTCGTACGGGGCAGACAAAATTCTAGCCTCAGGCCTTGCACGTGACATCCGATGCTGGATCGAAATACGCAATATTACGTATACTACGCCTGATATAGATCACATATTCCTGTAAGAATATTTCTGGAGAATTGGGTAGGCATGGCGCTTTGCTAGAAGCCAACCTTGTCTTGTAAATCGGTAAAAACGTAGTACTAGGTACTTACGTGTTCGGATAGTCCGACGACCGGATTTACTGCCAACATATCCGGGGATCTCATGGGTCGCTTCCCGAAGATTCACCGATGATGTATGACTCGCACTTTATTAATCTGAGATTAATTAGATTAGAGAGAAAATTAATCTGGGATTAATTACGGAGATATTTTATCTGGGATAAAATATTAATAAAAGAGAGAGAACGATTAATTTGGAATTAATCGATATAATAATATATTCGATATATTATACGAAATTGTATTTCGACGCGGAATTTAAATTAGATTTTAATTCGGGCGAACGAGTTAATTTAGAATTAATTCGTTAGCGACGTGAATAGTGATTTTGCTAGGCATAATTATTTAATTACGTCGCAACGGAAAATTCGTTAATTTAGAATTAGCGAACCCGAGCCCGGGAGTGTTTGCGGGTGCACTCGCATTGCGAATTTAAGTGCGGCCCACAAGTCACATCAAGCTTCAAATCACTAGTCAATCGATTGATGTGATGTCTAGTCACTTTGAGTGATTTGACAACTATCATTGTGATTGATGGTGGTTGTTGAAAGGCTTTAATGCCTTGACTTTTTGAAAGTTGTAAATATATATGTTTTAATTAATTTTGGAAATCAATTAACCTAATACCAAAAAAAAAAAACACTCTCTCTCTCTCACACTTCTCTCCCTCTCACGCCCAAGGGGCATTCTTCTCCTTCTTTCACTGGTTTTGCCGAGAACCATAAGAAACAAGATGGTGATTTTTGTGGAAAAAATCACCAAGAGCTAGCACTCAAAAGAGGACATACAAAGGTGATAGGGAAACCCACCCGTGGGCATGGAATTCACAAGCCAAAGCTTGGAGCTTGGAGGAGGACCATGGCCGAAAATGGAGGACAATTTTTCAGCTCAAAATCGTGAGCCCTGGGAGGGAAAAGCTTGAAGATTTTGTTCCTCGCATCGCTCAACCGTTCATTGTAAGTATTCCGCAACTTCTTTGATGTATTCACTTGTGTTTCTTTGCTTAAATTGATCCTTGGGACCTTAGAGAAACCCAACAATGGTATCTTGAGCCATTTGAGCATGAAACTTGAACTTAGGGTTAAAATTGGGTAAATTGAATTTGAGCATGATTTGATAAAATTCTTGATTGAGTATGCTTGAATGATATTTAATTGAAGTTGGATTGGATCAATTTCATGAAAATTGGATTGGATCATTTTCCCCCAAAAATTGAGGCTTGGCCGAGAGAATATAGAACCCAAATAGTCATGGTATTTTTTGATTTTGATCATTGGATGAGTTAAAATCATTTGGGAAATGTTGATTTAATGTTGATTGTGGATTTAATTGGATTGAAACCGAATCGGACATAAATTACCCCAAAATGCCGTGACCATTAAGCATGTAAAATGGGTTTGATTTTTGATTCAAATGTGTTGGACATGTGTTGATGATGATAAGCATGATTAATTATGCAAATTGGTATTTTGGAAATGTTAATTTGGTTAATTAATTATGGCTTTACACTTTGAGTAATTAATTGTGAAATTGGAATTTTTGGAATTTAATTATGTTGGCCAATTTGGAATTGGGCTTGAAAAGTTGTAATTGGGCTTAATGGGCTTGGTTGTACCAAGATTGGTTTAATCAAATTGGTTGGATCCAATTGGGCCCAAAACCATATCCATAAAGTCCAATTATGACTTAATGGACCTTTAATATTAATTGGGCCTAATGGGCCTAAATTGGTTTATTGGCATATAAGGGTGATTCCTTAAATGGGCTTTGGTATTTGGGTTTGACCCATATTGACCAAAATTCCATGCCTTAGAAATTAATTAAAAGCCCATTGGACTTTAAATTAAATTAACATTGGATGTCAATCGGACTTTTAGACCCGTAACGATTAGATTTAGAATCTAAGTCGTAAGGTTTGTTAATAAAGTGTAATTTAATTTGGAATTAAATAGTGAATTAGTATTAAATACATATTAAATTGGATTTAATGTTGTAGTTTAATTTAATTCAAGAATTCGTACTTTGAGTACTTATTCGCAAATGAGTTGGACTCGAGCAAAATCAAATCGTTGTTTGAACATTGGATGGTCATTAATATTCAGATTAATTAATTGGATTAGATTGATTGATAACATGCTTGTGTGAATACATGGTTGCGATGCATGAATAATGTATATCGGATGGATATTAGATGGGTGGGGCAATTTTGGAAATTATTGTAATAAATTTAGAATTTATTAATTGGACCTGCGTGTCCAGCCTATTACCTCCTTACTCTTTGTATTTCTCTTCTCACATATTCCCCTCAATGTAAATGAGGTTTCTTTAGAAGTGTTATGTAAATGGGTAGAAGTAATACTTGTGGTAGCCGGAGAGAGGAAATTGAGAGATTTGTTCTAGGAACAATGTTTAAGTATCCATCCGCATATCATTATTATATTTATTTATATGTGCCTTATTATGTGTTAGAATGCATGTTTAAGGGTGTATGATGATGATACCTAAACAAAGATAATTAATTGGTTGCCAATTACACGCGAAAAACCCTCAACATCATATTAAGCGTTTTTTCTTCCATTGAGTGATTCTTACTCAAGATCCAAGACTGGCACTGGTTTGTTGGCCAAAGTCAAGGCCTTTGTCTGTCGAGGATGTGTTTTGAATCATGAAGGCTTTGTTCCATATTGGTGTCTTGTCCAAGTTGTGATTTGTTGGCCAAGTCAAGATCACTTCTTGTCCATCGACATTGATTACGAAGCTTTCCAAGGTCAATGGGTTCCGCTTAACTGGGATCACTAAGTTTGTTGTGCCAAAGCCAAGGCTTAGTTGATTCAGAGGAAAAAGGTTAGGTAATATATTGGATATATTGGCATATAGGATATATGTTTCGGACTTGGATGTCCACCTACTGGATCTAGGAATTGGATGGGATCCAATTGATCTTAGAGATCTACCTAGTTAATTATCATACAATTTGTTGGCCAAAGTCAAGATTGTGTGTTACTTAACGGGATCCTAGCCCACTAGGAAACAAGGTTTCCTGAGTACTCCACAAAGGGTTAGAGGCTCGCCGAAAAATAGTGGGAGGCAAGTATTAAATTTGCAATATTCGTTTAGTAACTTGCCATACGCGCTCATTTCAAATATTTCGTCAAATAAATTATTTATTAGTTTGACTAGTATTAATCGTTGTTTTAATAAAACAGTTGGACTGTATTCAAACTATTTCAATTAATAGTTGATTTTATAATTGGATTATAGTAATCAATATAATTGAATTTAATCAATAAATTATAAATGATTATATAGTTAGACTATAGTAATCATTACAATGAATAGTACCTAAAATCGTTGATTAAATAGTTGGACTATTAGAATCAAGATAATTGAAAGATTAGTGTTTAAAACATAATCCTGAGTGAAAATGTATTTAAACGACTTTAATTTTCAAATTGGGAATAATAAATCAGGATATTCCTGAATACTAAGAAGTTACTTTATTTGATAAAATAACATCTTAGGCCTAAGCCCGGAGTTGGGCAAATAGTAGAACATGATATTTGGAATATTCATGTGATGATTAATTTAGTGCTTAATCTAATATGTTTGCCAAATATACTCTTTAATTTCTTTATCAGAATAAAGGATTAGATTCTTATAGTATGATAATGAAATTGAAGGATCTTCATAGATCTATCTTTAGATCTTAGAAGTACTAAAATTGCAATAGTAAACTCTTTGAGAGTTATTGGCTATACTCAAGGAGACAAAGCCAAAGTTTGCAATAAGGCAAGAAGTGCAAGGCGCACTTACTTCGATATTCTAGAAGGCCAAGGCTTGGCCAAAGGCTTCTGGGGTGTGGAAAAAGTGCAAAGGCAAAGTCATTATAATCTTCTGGGAAGACAAATGACATATCCCAAAATGTCAGCCTAAAATGTGGCAAACGGGATCACGGAAGCATGACTGCCGTATGGAAAAGGCAGACATGAAGGAAGTGAAGACGGGGCAAGGTTCCGACTTCAAATATGTTTGTCATAAATATGTTCACTACTAGTACTAAAATTGGATTTTAGATACTAAGTGTGGTACATAAATATGTACTGGTGTGCAGAATCTGCTGAGAGCAGGATACTGACTTCAGTTGAGATTTATCTGCGAATTGAAAACGGGACAATAGTCGTTGTTTTAACCATAGATACCTAAGTTTAGGAACTACCTTTAGGGTGTGTACTTAAATTAGGAAACTGTTAAAATGTAACTAGTTTGACTAGATACATTATCTCTATATCAGAGTATAATCTGTTGCGGATATACCTTTATATTCTAGAACACTAAAGTGTTTTATTTTATAAAGATGATATTGAGATAAACACATTAATTGTGAATAACAGTATTTATATTTTGAATATAAATAAATCTCAAACGTATAACGTGACAAACAAATAGCTCAAACTGATTTAATCAGTTGAAACTTATAAGTGGCATTGTAGTCTGGGACACAATTAAACAAGAATCGTATATCCACACTTTCGAAGAGTAGGTACTAGAAAAAATTTGATTCTAATCAAATAAAGTCTACGAATCTAGTTTATTAGGCAAAGTGCCTATAACACCTTTACTTGGTAAAAGTGTAAGTGCCACCGATCTGTTAGCCTTCGTTTATAGTGACGTAAGTGGGCCCATATCTAGCTAGGCTAGAGGTGGATATGAATGTTTCTTGACCTTTATGGATGTGACATCGCGTTATGGTTATGTGTTTCTTTTGAAACACGAATCAGAAACTTTTAGAGTTTCGACACGAAGTAGACAAACAGATTGGCTAAAGTATAAAACCATCACGGTTAGACCATGATGAAAATACTTAAGCAATAAGTTTCTCATATACTTGAAAGAGTATAGTATTCTTTCAATAAGGACTCCTCCCGGAACACGTCAGTTTGACGGTGTGTCCGAACGGAGAAACCGAATTTTGTTAGACATGATAAGGTTAATCTGTTTGACAATTATGACCCATAGCATCACTATTTGTACAGATCATGGTGTTGTTGTACAAATTAACTATGTGACAAAGGAGATTGCTCTCTTATCATTTGTGATTAGATCACCAAGATGTATAAATGATATGAGGTCCTTATGATTTGTTCCTGGATTGAGATGATATGAGACAGTATCAGTCCACGAAGGATAAATCATTAAATATCCCTAGTCAGAGTATTATCGAGATTGGACATCGATAAATTCGTAAAAGAATAGTATTACACTTGTGCGCATTGTGAGGGCATAACGGCATAGTTCTCATATATTTGGGTATAAGATACTCATGCAAGTGTAATAGGAGGTTGTGTTTACCGATGGTTCGGGAAACAGCTTCGCTCTGGATAGATACCCTCGGAATTCCATTGGTAGTATGACTATGTGTCTATGGAAGTCCGAAATCAGGGTAGGTGTATTTGGTCTTAACCTGAGACTTGCACCGCTAATACTTGCGACAATCAATATACTTTGTTTTGGTCGTCCAGGGCTTTAACAGGTTCTGTGTACGCCTCTGTTGGGTATATTGAGAATCGTAGTGTGTTGGGTGTGATGTCAAGACGGAAGTATCACTCCAGTCATAATGGAGATGATGGTCACGTAGGATACGGTACTGGTTCTCTTATGTAATGCAGTCATCGGGATAAAATGACAAGGTCATGTTTATCCGATATAGAGACTAGTTACCAGAGATCCGATATGTGCTTCGTACGGGGCAGACACAATTCTAGCCACAGGCCTAGCACGTAACATCTGATACTGGATCGAGATACGCAATACTACGTATACTATGTCTGATATAGATTGCTTATTCATGTAAACATGTTTCTAGAGAATTGGGTAGGCATGGCGCTTTGCTAGAAGCCAACCTTGTCTTGTAAATCGGTACAAACGTAGTACTAGGTACTTACGTATTCGGATAGTCCGACAACCGTATTTACTGCCAACATATCTGGGGATCTCATGGGTCGCTTCCCGAAGATTCACCGATGACGTATGACTCGCACTTTAATTAATCTGGGATTAATTGGATAAGAGAGAAAATTAATCTGGGATTAATTACGAAGATATTTTATCTGGGATAAATTATCCATTAAAGAGAGATAACGATTAATTAGAATTAATCGATTAATTAATATATTCGATATATTAAACGAAATTGGATTTCGACGCGTAATTAAAATTAGATTTTAATTCGGGCGAACGAGTTAATTTAGAATTAATTCGTTAGCGACGTGCATAGTGATTTCACTAGGCATAATCATTTAATTACGTCGCAACGGAAAATTCGTTAATTTGGAATTAGCGATCCCGAGCCCGATAGTGATTGCGAGCGCATTCACATTTTGAATTCGAGTGTGGCACGCAAGTTAAATCAAGCGTCAAATCGCTAGTCGCATCAAGCGTCAAATCATTAGTCACTTTGAGTGATGTGACAACTTGTCACTTGATTGATGGATTGATGGTGGTAGTTGGCAAGCATTATTGGCTTGACTTTTGTATTTGGTAAATCAATTATTTGATTTTTTGAAAATTGAAATTGGTGTATTAGATACACAAAATGAATTACCAAAAATACTTCCATCTCTCTCTATTTTCTTTCACGGTTTGGAGCCTATTTTTCCCTCTCTCTCTCACGGTCTTGGACCTGATTTTTCTCCTCTGGTTTTGCTTCACTGCTGAGAATCAAGAGAAGAATAAGTGGTGTTTTTGTGGCAAAAACATCAAGAGCTAGCATTTAAATGAGTACATACAAAGGTGATATGGAACTCATTTCATGAGCATGGAATCACCGTGATAAGCTTGGAGCTTGGAGCATCAATGGAGGACCAAGATGGCCGAATCCATGGAGGACAGAAAGTGGACTGCCGTGACTTCTCAATGGGAAGAAAATAATTTTGTTCTTCACCGCATCGTCTCAACCGATCATTGTGAGTATTCCGTAACTTCTTCGATGTATTCACATACATATTTTATGCTTGTTATTCGATCCTTGGGATCGTAGAACTCCAACAATGGTATCAGAGCGGAGTAAAGGCATGAAATTTGATTTAGGGCTTAAAATTGGGTAAATTGATTTTGAGCATGATTTAATGAAATTGGATGATTTAGTATGCTTAAATGTTGTTGAATTGAATATTGATTGGATCAATTTCATGAAAAATTATTTGGAACAAATTTGCCCAAATTTTATGGCTTGGCCGAAAATTAAATGAACCCTAAATGTCTAGGATTTTTTTTTTTGATTCATTGGATGAGTTGGAAACAATTGGGAATGTGGATTTAATGTTAATTTGGATTAATGGATTGAATTCGGAATTAATTTGAAAATCCCCTCCAAAGCTGAGACTATGAAAGCATGATTGGGTTTGATTTTTTATTAGATGTGTTGGACATGATTTAATATTAAAGAGCATGATTAGTTGTGTAAATTGATGATTTGGAAATGTTGATTTATGTAATTAATTATGATATACACTTTATGTAATTAAATTGTGAAATTGGATTTTTTGTAATTTAATTATATTGGGTTAATTTTGAAATTGGGCTTGTAATGTTGTAAATGGGCTTATTGGGCTTGGTTGTACCAAGTTAGGTCTAGACTAAATTGGTTGGATCCAATTGGGCCCAAAACCGCTTCCATAAATCCAAATGCGACTAATGGACCTTTAATTATTTAATTTGGCCTAATGGGCCTAAATTGATTTCTAGGCTTATGGGGTACTCCTTGATTGGGTTTTGGTTATTGGGTTTGACCCAAGTTGACCAAAAGTCCACGCCTTAAAGAAATTAATTAAAAGCCCATTGGACTTTAATTAAATAACATTGGACGTTAATCGGGCTTTGAGACCCGTAACGATTAAATTTGGAATTTAAGTCGTAAAGATTTATTAATAAAGTGTAATATTTAATTTGGAATTAAATAGCGAATTAGTATTAAATACAAATTGAATTTGATTTAATTTTGTAGTTTAATTTAATCAAGAATTCGTACTTTGAGTACTTATTCGCAAAACGAGTTTGACTCGCGCAAAATCAAATCGTTGTTTGAACATTGGATGGTCATTAATTATCAGATTAATTAATTGATTAGATTTATTGATAACATGCTTGTGTGAATACATGGTTGCGACATGAATAATGTATATCGGATGGATATTAGATGGGTGGGGCAATTTTAGAAATTGTTGTAATAAATTTGGAATTTATTAATTGGACCTGCGTGTCCAGCCTTATTACCTCCTTACTCTTTGTATTCTCTTCTCACCTATTCCCCTCAATGTCAATGAGGTTTCTTTAGAAGTGTTATGTAACGGGTAGAAGAAATACATGTGCTAGCGGGAGAGAGGAAAGTGAGAGATTTGATCTAGGATCAATGTGTTATGTATCCATCCGCATATCATTATTATTTTAATTATACGCGCTTTATTATGTATTTAGAATGCATGTTTAAGGGTGTATGATGATGAGACCTTAACAAAGATAATAAATTGGTTGCCAATTTGCACGCGAAAAACCCTCGCAAAATATTAAGCGTTTTTCCTTCCATTGAGTGATTCTTACTCAAGATCCAAGACTGGCATTGGCTTGTTGGCCAAAGCCAAGGCCTTTGTCCGTCGAGGATGTGTTTGAATCACGAGAGCTTTGTTCCATATTGGTATCTTGTCCAAGTTGTGGTTTGTTGGCCAAAGTCAAGACCACTTCTTGTCCATCGACATTGATTACGAAGCTTTCCATGGTCAATGGGTTCCGCTTAACTGGGATCACTAAGTTTGTTGTGTCAAAGCCAAGGCTTGATTGATTTAGAGGAAAAAGGTTAGGCTATATATTGGATATATTGGCATATATAAGATATATGTTTCGGACTTGGATGTCCCCCTACTGGATCTAGGAATTGGATTGGATCCAATTGATCTTAGAGATCTACCTAGTTAATTATCATACAATTTGCTGGCCAAAGTCAAGATTGTGTAATATTTAACGGGATCCTAGCCCACTAGGAAACACGGTTTCTCGAGTACTCGACAGAGGGTTAGAGGCTCGCCGAAAATAGTGGGAGGCAAGAATTGAATTTGCAATATTCGTTTAATTACTTGCCATACGCGCTCAAATCAAATATCATTCGTTAAATAAATTAAATGTTAGTTGGACTAATATTTAAATCGTTGTTTTTTTATAAACAGTTGGACTGTATTCAATCTATTAAATTATAATTCAATATATAGTTGGACTATAATAATCATTATAATAAATAGTACCTAAATCGTTGATTAAATAGTTGGACTATTAAAATCAAGATATAATTGAAAGATTGACATTTAAAACATAATCCTAGGGAAAATGTATTTAAATGGTTTAATTTTCAAATTGGGAATAAATTTCAGGATGGTCCTGAAAATTAATAAGTTACTTTATTTGATAAAATAACATATTAGGCCTAAGCCTAGACTTAAGTAAATAGTAGAGCATGATCTTTGGAAGATTCATGCGTTGATAACTTTAATGCTTAATCCATTATGCTTGCCGAGTAAACTCCTTAATTTCTTAATCAGAACTAAGGATTAGATCCTTAAAGTATGATAATGAAATTGAAGGATCTTCTTAGATCTTAGAAGTACTAAAATTGCAATACATAACTCTTGGAGAGTTAATGGCTATTCTCAAGGAGATCAAGCAAAAGTTTGCAATTAGGCAAGTAGCGCAAGGCGCATCTTACTTCGACATTCCGGAAGACCAAGGCTAGGCCGAACGCTTCTGGGGTGTGGAAAAGGGCAAAGGCAAAATCATTATAATCTTCTGGGAAGATAAAGGACATATCCCAAAATGTCTGCCTAAATTGTGGCAACGGGATCGCGAAAGCGTGACTGCCATTTGAACAAGGCAGACATGAAGGAATTGAAGACGGGGCAAGGCTCTGACTTCAAATATGTTTGTCATAAATATGTTCACTACTAGTATTAAAATTAGATTTTAAATACTTAGTATGATACATAAATATGCGTTGATGCTCAGAATCTGCTATGAGCAAGATACTGACTTCAATTGAGATTTAATCTGCGAATAGGAAACGGGACGAAAGTCACTGTTTTAATCGTAGATACCTAAGTTTAGGAACTACCCTCGGGTGTGTACTTGAATTAGGAAACTATTATAATGTAACTAGTTTGACTAGAAACATTATATCTATATCAGTGTTTAATCCGTTGCGGATTTACCTTTATATCATAGAACACTAAAGTGTTTTATTATATAAAGATGATATTGAGATAAACACATTAGATGTGAATAACAGTATTTATATTTTGAATATAAATAAATCTCAAACATATAACACGGCAAACAAATAGCTCAAACTGATTTGATCAGTTGAATCATATTATGGCATTGTTGTCTGGGACAAAATTTAAACAAGACTCGTATATCCACACTTTTGAAGAGTGGGTACTAGGACAAATTTGATTCCATTCAAATAAAGTCTACGAATCTAGTTTATTAGGCAAAGTGCCTAAAACACATTTACTTGATAAAAGTGTAAATGTCACCCATCTGTTAGCCCTAGTTCATAGTGAATCAAGTGGGCCCATGTCTAGCTAGGCTAGAGGTGGATAAGAATATTTCGTGACCTTTATGGATGTGGCATCGTGTTATGGTTATGTGTCTCTTTTGAAACACAAATCGGAAACTCTTACAGTTTCGACACGAAGTAGACAAACAGATCGACTAAAGTATTAAAACCATCACGGTTAGACCGTGATGAAAATACTTAAGCAATAAGTTTCTAATATACTTGAAAGAGTATAGTATTCTTTCAATGAGGACTCTTCACGGAACACGTCAATTTGATGGTGTGTCTGAACAGAGTAACCGAATTTTGTTAGACATGATAAGGTTAATCCTGAGTCGCTATGAGCTACCATTTCCTTCAACGGATACGCTTAAACAGTGCAGAACTTATTTTGAATAAGGTTCCATAAAAATCTGTTCAACAGATTTCATATTAGATATGAACAGGAAAGAAACTGGTTTTCTCTTTCCTGATGATTTGAGTATGCTAGGCATATGTTTGGATGATACCAAACTAAAACCCAAATTGGATAAGTGCCAATTGTAGGTTATCCTAGGGATACCAAAGTATAGTACTTATACAACTCACATGAGAACAATGTAATTGTTGCTCACCATGCGGTTTTCCTAAGAGGAATACCTATATGCAGTGGTAAGTGGGAGGAAAGTAAAACTCGATTAAAATCGGAGTAATACTATTCCTGGCACCGATTCCTTAATGGAACACAAATAGTTCATCAAGGATGAAAATATACCAATAATCTTCGAATACACAAGAACCACGTAAGTCGGAGAGAGTCAGAAAATAACCTGGGGTATGGGTTTCTGATCTCACCTCATAAAGATGTCAATCTTATTGAGGAACACCAACTGACTACGTATGAGGAAGTGATACAAGGTATCAACTCCCTAATTATGGCAAAATTCCATGAGTCCGAAATGGATTCCATGTAAATCAACTATGTTTAGACACTAGTTGTTGTACCGAAAGGCATTGTGCCTATTGGTACTTTATAAGTCTTAAGGAAGACATTTATGGATAGTAACATACCAACGTATTAAGCTAGGCTTATTGCAGAAAGGTATCGTTATCAATATTGTGTTGATTACAACGAAATCTTTTACATGTTGCCACGATGAATCCATTTGGATAATGCTTGCTAATGCTGCATGTTTCATTTATGAAATATGACAGCTTAACTGGAAAATCGCTTTCCTGAAAAGGAAACCTTTTGGAGGATGTTTACAACATCCTGACGGTTTTGTCGTACAATAACAAGCAAACAAGGTTTGCAAGTTATTCGATCCATGTTTGGATTGAAGCAAGCATAGGTTCTTGGAATTATCGTTTTTGATGTAATCATAATGGTTTATGATTTAATTCAAAACGAAAATGATTCTTGTGTATATAATGAGGTTAGTGGGAGCGCACTGACAGTTGTTGTCCTATAAAATAATGATAATATGTCATTTCTTGGAAATGATATTCCCATAATAATCGGTGAAAGCCAGGTTTTCGAGAAAACTCTCCGAGAACTCGTACATTGAAAAATGTACGTGACCTGATGTCTCATACGCTTTGAGCATATGAATTCACAAACAGGCCAATCCAAGTGATAGTCACTGGATTGATATTAAGAACATACATTAGTTTCTTAGAGAACTAAGGATGCTGTCTTAAACTATGGAGAATGAGAACTTGAAGTGATTGGGTTCACTTCTGCAAGTTTCCAGATCGATAATACGACTATAAGTCGAATAAAAGGTACTATACAGTTTGAATAACGGAACAGTGAGCTGGAAATCTTCCAAGCAAGATACGGTTACCGAATAAACAACAAATGCGGGTTATTGATGCAGCTGAGGCAGCAATAGAAGCCATTTGGGTCGATAATAAATCTAATTAGATTAGATATAGTTCTATTAGCCGCTGAGCTAGGCTTCAGCACAGGCTAAAGAATTAATGGTCTCATCAACGATCCAAATACATACTTCGATATTCATCTGATTCGTTCGAATCATACATCGTGGCGATGTGATGATCGAATAAATCGCATCAGATGATAATCATGCAAACCCGCTGACAAAAGACTTTCTCAGCAGTTTGAGCCAACCGTGCATAGTTCAGGTGTCAGACACTCAATTGACTGGCTATAGGCCATGTGGGAGATTGTTGGACAATTATGACCCATAGTGTCATTATTTGTACAGATCATGGTGTTGTTGTACAAATTAACTATGTGACAAAGGATAGGGGTGTGCATCGGTCGGTTCGGTCGGTTAATCCTTGATTTTTTAACCGTAACTGAAATTTTCGGTTAAATAAAAGTGTGACCGATTTAACCAATTTATGACACATAACCATTAACCAATTAACCATTATATTTCGGTCGGTTATGGTTAATTCGGTTATTAACCAATCCAATAAATTAAAATTTAATATTTTTTATAATTTTTAATTAGTAAAATTATATATGATGTAGTTCGGTTCTACCGATTTTTTTGGAACGTTTCAACCGATCGAACCACTGACACATTAAATTTTTTGGATCATTAATTCGATCACATATCCGATTCTAAAAATACCGATTCTAACTAACATTTGATTAAATATATCTATATATATGGTTTAATTTCGGTTAATCGGTCGGTTCGGTTATACGAATCTCATAACCGTAACCGAACCGAATAACCAAAAAAGTTAAAAAATTTATCCGCAATAACCGATTTAACCGAATTAACCGAACCGTATTAAAAAAATGGGTCGGAACGGTTCGGTTAATCGGTTAAAACCGATTAATGCACACCCCTAACAAAGGAGATTGCTCTCTTATCATTTGTGATTAGATCACCAAGATGTATAAATGATATGAGGTCCTTATGATTTGTTCCTGGATTGAGATGATATGAGACAGTATCAGTCCACGAAGGATAAATCATTAAATATCCCTAGTCAGAGTACTATCGAGATTGGACATCGATAAATGCGTAAAAGACTAGTATTACACTTGTGCGCGTTGTGAGGGCATAACGGCATAGTTCTCATATATTTAGGTATAGGATACTCTTGCAAGTGTAATAGGAGGTTGTGTTTACCGATGGTATGAGAAACAGCTTCGCTCTAGATAGACCCCCTCGGAATTCCATTGGTAGTATGACTATGTGTTTATGGAAGTCCGAAATCAGGGCAGGTGTATTTGGTCTTAACCTGAGACTTGCACCGTTAATACTTGCGACAATCAATATACTTTGGTTTTGGTCGTCCATGGCTTTAACAGGTTCTGTGTACGCCTTTGCTGGGTATATTGAGAATCGTAGTGTATTGGGTGTGATTTCAAGACGGAAGTATCACTCCAGTCATAATGGAGATGATGGTCACATAGGATATGGTACTTATTCTATTATGTACTGCAGTCATCGGGATAAAATGACAAGGTCATGTTTATCCGATATAGAGACTAGTTACCAGAGATCCGATATGTGCTTCGTACGGGGCAGACACAATTCCATCCCCAGGCCTAGCACGTGACATCTGATACTGGATCGAGATACGCAATACTACGTATACTATGCCTGATACAGATCGCTTATTCATGTAAGCATGTTTCTGGAGAATTGGGTAGGCATGGCGCTTTGCTAGAAGCCAACCTTGTCTTGTAAATCGGTACAAACGTAGTACTAGGTACTTACGTGTTTGGATAGTCCGACAACCGTATTTACTGCCAACATATCTGGGGATCTCATGGGTCGCTTCCCGAAGATTCACCGATGACGTATGACTCGCACTTTAATTAATCTGGGATTAATTGGATAAGAGAGAAAATTAATCTGGGATTAATTACAGAGATATTTTATCTGGGATAAAATATCCATTGAAGAGAGATAATGATTAATTTAGAATTAATCGATTAATTAATATATTCGATATATTAAACGAAATTGGATTTCGACGCGGAATTAAAATTAGATTTTAATTCGGGCGAACGAGTTAATTGAGAATCGTAGTGTATTGGGTGTGATGTCAAGATGAAAGTGTCACTTCAGTCATATGGAGATGATGATCATGTAGGGATACATAACTGGTACTCTAATATGTTGCAACTATCGGGATAATATGACAAGGTCATGATTATCCGATTAAATAGACTAGTTGCTAGTGATCCGATATATACTTCGTACGGGGCATACACTATTACAGCCACAGGCCTAGCATGTTACATCCGATGCTGGATCGCAATACACAATACTTAGTATACTAGGCCTGATAAAGATTATGTATTCCTTAAAAGAATATTTCTGGAGAATTGGGTAGGCACGGTGCTTTGCTAGAAGCCAACCATGTCTTGTAAATCGGTAAGAACGTGGTACTGAGTACGCACGTATTTGGATAATCCGATGACTGGATTTATTGCCAACATATCCAGGGATCTCATGGGTCGCTTCCCAAAGATTCACCGATGACGTTTGACTCGAACAGAATTAATCTGGGATTAATTATAAGAGAGAGAAAATTAATCTAGGATTAATTACGGCAAGAATTTATCTGGGATAAATTCGAATAGAAGAGAGAGAACGATTAATTTAGAATTAATCGATTAAATAATATATTCGATATATTAATTGAAATTAGATTTCAAAGCGGAATTAAAATTAGATTTTAATTCGGGCAAACGAATTAATTTAGAATTAATTCGTAATTGACTTTAATATTTAATTATGTCGCAACGGAAAATTCATTAATTCGGAATTAAACGAACCCGAGCCCGAGCGAAGTTGCGCGTTGAGATTGTTCGACTTAAATTCAGAATTTACAAGTGGTGGGACCCACTTGACTTACATCACACTTTTGACTAGTGATGGAAGTGGTTGAAATGGAGTGTAAGCATTAGATTGCCTATCCAACACTCTAAACAATCTCTAAACACTTTGCATTATTTTATTTCAATTGAAAGACATATACCAAATTTGATTTGGAAAATGGTATTAGATTTTTTTGAAAATCAAATACATAAAAATTGAAAACTCTTTCCCTCTCGACTACCTCTTTGCCGTGAGCTTCCTTCTCCATTGTAGAAATTTTGCTTCAAAATTTCTTCAAGCTAGCACTTCCAAGGAGTCATTCAAGGTGTTAGGGAAACAAATCCTTGAGTTTGGAACACAAAGAAAAGGCTTGGAGCTCTTCAACAACACAAAAAGTTTTGAACTTCCAACATCCTACGAAACCGATCAATGTAAGTTTTTTTTCCGCAACTTCGTTGAGTATTCACATTAATTTCAACTTAGAAGATCATTGGCATGTTCTAGGAGCCAAACATTATGTTCCAAGATCTAGATGCTTGCTTGAGTCTATAAATGGACCTTTGCAACTTGTAAACCTTTTGCTATTGACCTTGGGTAATGAACCCCTATAGTTGTACCATATAGATACTTTCATCAAGATTGACATTAAAGAATGCAGTCTTGACGTCCATTTGTCAAATCTCATAGTCATAATATGCGACAATGGAAAGAAGAATCCTGATGGATTTAGGCATGGCTACTGGTGAGAAATTTTCTTCATAGTCAACTCCATCTTTCTGGGTATAACCCTTTGCCACTAGCCTAACTTTGAAAGTCGGTACTTTCTCATCTATTCCTTTTTTTCTCTTGTAGATCCACTTGCAACGTATGGGCTTTATCCCATTAGGTTGGTCTACAATTTCCCAGACTGAGTTAGAGTACATAGACTTCATCTCAAGGTTCATGACTTTGAGCCATTCTTCTTTATCAGTATCTTCCATTGCACTACGATAGTTTAATGGATCATTTATACCATCACAAGATGCATCAACTTGCACCTCTCTATTTCCTAGATAGCGTTCAGGTTGTCTCACAATCTCCACTACGTCTAGGTGGTATGGTATCCTGATAAACTTGTATCTGACTTTCAGATGTAGAAGGTGTTATGTCTTTGTCAACATTTGACAATGGTGTACTGGTCATACCAGCAAGTAACTCATCAAGTAACACTTTACTTCGAGGTTTAAACTCTCGCATATAGTCCTCCTCAAGAAATGTAGCATTTGTCAACACAAATATTTTATTATCTTCTGGACTATAAAAGAATCCATCCCTAGTTTCCTTAGGATAGCCTACAAATAGGCACACTTGTGAACTTGGTTCCAACTTAGTAGTATTGTTCTTTAGCACATGTGTCGGACACCCCTATATGCGAAAATATCACAAATTAGCTTTACGACCATTCCATAACTCTAAGGGAGTCTTAGAAACAGACTTAGAAGGAACTAGATTTAGGATATACATTGCAGTTTCAATGCATAACCCCAGAATGAACTAGGTAGAGTGATATAACTAAACATTGATCTCATCATGTCTAGTAGGGTGCAATTTCTCCTCTCTGCAACACCATTTTATTGTGGTGTTTCAGGTGCCGTGAGCTGTGAAATAATTCCATGCTCAACTAAGAATTCCTCGAAATCTCTATCAAGGTATTCTCCTCCACGATCTGATCATAGAATTTTGATGCTTTGACCTAACTAGTTCTCAACCTCAACACGATACTCTTTGAACTTTTCAAATGTATCTGACTTGTGCTGCATTAGATAAACATACCCATATATGGAATAATCGTCAATGAAAGTGACGAAATATTCATAACCACCTCGGGCTTTTACATTCATCGGTTCGCAAACGTTTGAATGTATTAGCTCAAATGTTTCTTTGGCTCTTATCTCTTTTCCAGTAAAATATCTCTTAGTCATTTTGTCTTCTAGAAAAGATTCCCAGACAGGTAAAGTACTGAGTCTTAAACTGATTTAAAACTTCATTTTTAATTAGTCTATCTATCCGGTCAAGGTTAATGTGACAAAGTCTAAGGTGCCATAAATAGGTATCATCATGAGAAATCTTTCGCCATTTAGTTTTAGATTTTTCAATCTTAAATATTTCAGTATTAAGCAGTGATTCATGCATTAACGGTCTTAATAGATATAGATTATTTTCAGAGTTTCCCATGCATATATTTAATTCATTTCTACTAATAATAACTAACTTATTATTAAATGAAATAGAAAAACCACATTCCATAAGTTTTGTTACAGAAATCAAATTCCTGCGAAAACCATGAATATATAGCACATCATTCAAACATAAATAACTCTTATTAAAATTCAAATTTGAAACTCCTACTGCTTTTGCTGAAACAGCATCCCATGTCCCAACTCTCATGGTAAAGCTACCTTCAGCAAGGTCCCTCAATGAGTCAAGTAGCTGCAAAGAACAAAAAAAACATGGTTAGTGGCACCAGAATCAACAATCCATATGGATTTATCATCCTCTACCAAAAGAGACTAAATAAAAAGTAAATCGTATTTACTTGTATTCTTCTTCTCTTTAAGATCAGCAAGGTATTTCAGACAATTCCTTTTCCAATGCCCTCGTTGTTCACAATGGAAACATTTTCATTTGGCATTGGTTCCTTTAGAGCTTTTGTTGTTCTTTTTTTTCATTGGTTTTGCCTTAGCCTTCCAATTGCCTTTCTTCTTCTTCTTTGCAGATTTAGAAGATTCGGCAATATTTGCCTCGGCATTGGACCTACGAGGACCATTCATAACGGATTCATAATTGGTGAGCTCATTTAGCAGTTCAGTCAATGTAAAAGTCAACTTATTTATATAACAGTTGCTTTTAAACTACAGGAAACTCTTCGGAAGGGTTTCCATGATCATTTTCACCTGGCTTTGCACATAGATACGTGCACCATGGGTTTTAGCCATATTAAAATGAGACATCATCTTTAACACATGGTCTCGGACTGATGTGCCTTCCTTCATTCTAGTGATCAATACAGAGACTATTGCCGCATGTTGTTGCTGGTCTAAAGTTTGCCCAAACACGTTCTGTAATGACTGCATAATCATTGATGCTGTCCCCATAGGCTCATGCTGTGCAGCAAGAACCTCAAACATGGGTGCTATCAAATCTCTATGGGCTTTCTCATTAGCTTTAATCCAATTATTATAGGCATTACATGCGGCTCTGCCAGCATTTGGTGCTGGCTTAGGAGGACATTCCTCCATTAGGACAAATTTAAGGTCTTTGTAGACCAAAATAGCATTCATGTCACTTTTCCATTTAACATAATTATACCCAGTTAATTTTTCTTATTTTTTGAGAATTGAGATAATTGTATATGCCATGGCTGAAAAATAATAAACGTGCATTCAACATTCATTCATCGCATATTAAAATTGTCAAACATTTAGGTATAAAATTAAACATGATACATGATCAATGTATAATGAATTAGAAACCTAAAAGAATTATTATGCCACGGTTATCTATCATCCCACAAATAAGTGACGTTGTAGGGTAGGTCAAGTATTCGCATGATAGACTAAGACAATCTCAATTGATTAATATATCTGAAATAACTCTTATTCTTATATTAATCAACTACCATTATTTTGATCAATGAAGCTTTGATTAACAACTTAATCATTCCTTTATGAGTATGACATTTCAGAACCCTTGGACTTAACTAGTGAAGTGCCCCCTCTAAATATTTTGTCTCTTAAGCACCATTGATTCTATAATGAACAATTAATTCATAACAATTATGCATATAAAACTTTCTATTCGTAATAGAAAATGTGAGCGCTCAAATTGTTCAAGTCCCGAATCAACTTTTAAAAGAGATACTCTTCGACTTCTCGTAAGAATAAGTGAATTTCATATCTATGTAAAACGTTCCCAGCTACACACCAAACCATATCCTCAAAATACGTAATTATTGGCCGGGAATGTAACATCAACCTCACCATAGTAAGTCAAATGACATAGTTTGTCATACAGGAGTTCGTAGTACACTCAGGATTAAGATCAAATTCATATATGACCATCTATTAGATAAAATGAATTTCTTCGATTAACGGATATTAAAAAAAAATCGTATTTATCTGAGTCCAGTCCTATATGATCTCATCATACAAGGTGCCTTCATTCCCATGTCACTACATGAACGATCCCGGATCAAGGTCATCATACAAGTATAGAATGGACTGCAGCTATAGATAAACCACAAATAAAGTACCCTCTTTGTTTGCTCTCTATGGACTATTTAGATTATTAATTCCAGACTTAAATCCTCTTATGCATCAAACATACACTAAGTTTGAAGGTACAAGAGTAATCAAGGTAAACAAGACAATTGGACAATATGCGATATAAATCAAACAACTTTGATAAAATGAATAATGCATTTATTATTATTATAATAATCAATTATGTTTACAATACATGAAGATCTAGGACATAAATCCCAACAAGCACATGTTTCCACCGTTGCGGTTGAGCAAGCTTTCACCATGGGAGGTAATATATTGGAAGTTAGACGGTCTTCATTACATCCAAGCACTCTAGAAGCAACAATATGAGTGGATGATTTGACCTGAACTGATTCGAGGCAACAAGAAGATGCCCCCGATGAATTTGAAGACTTGTTCGACAATGCATCTGCAAGTGCAAGCGGAACTGGAGCTAAATGATCAACAGACACTGATAATGATGATTGATAATTAAAGAATTGTAAAATTACGATGGGGAAATATCTTTAAAATGTAATGAAACTACGTGAGCTTTGATTTCTCTCTACCCTGAAGGATACGTAGGCAACTTAAGCTTTTAAAAATTTAAGTTCGAGCTCTTTAATTTAATAATTTTATTTTTAATTTTTTTAGACAAGAATTTTATTTGTAATTTAATGTAATTATGTAAGTTAATTATATAAATTCAAATTAATAATTGTAAATTAAATTAAATTTTCAATCTCAATTTTTTATTTTAAAAGAGGTAAAAAAACTGAATATAACCGGAACCGGAACCGGACAGTTCGGTTATGGTTCTGGTTCCACTTAAGTGTGGAACCCGAACCGAACGGAATTAACCGGTCTGGTTTCAGTTCCACACTGGTGGAACCGAACCGCCGGTCAGGTTTAGTTGAGGACATGAGTTCTTTAATCTTATATATATATATATTCATTGGATTTTTAGGTTCGTTTTTGCCAGAAATAGAGTTATACTACGAGCGTATCTTATATAATAAGTCATTAAGGGCATTTCTTGATGGTATAGAGTTATGATATCATCTTGAGGTTATGGGTTCGAATTCAGATAGTGTATTTTTTGTAAAAGACTGAGACGGTCGGGAGTTTTACATGTTCCGCTTAAGTCGAAAGAAATAATTTGACAACGGGATTTTAATGATTCCAAAAAAAAAAATCTTATATAATATAGTTTAATAAATTTTGGATCGTATACAGCTTAATATTAAAAAGAAGATTGGAGGATGTCAACAACAAATGAATGTAATTGTCAACAAGGCATTGGAAATTACATCTCTACATAAATAAATCCCTTCGATGCATTGAAAGAATAACAATTTATATATTTTGATTATTCAAATTTTTATCAACAAAATCGACTAAGTAGGCTTTAGGTCATGATATAGCATGTGGGCTCTTTGCTAGCTTATTATACAAGTAGAAGAGTTTTGAAACTCAACATTGACTAAAGAAGTCATAAGACTCCTGTTATTTGCTTAATTTCACTTTGGGCTAGCTGTTCCCATTGATTGATTTGATGGTGATACTGATAGTTCTTAGCAATATATATATATATATATATATATATATTTGATTGATACTATTTCTCCCTCTATTGCCGTGTCAGTGGCATTTTATGGCTGCAATATGAGGGACAGATGAATAAAAAGGGGAAGCTTGCAGAGTACCTGGCCATTAAAGCTGAATCTAAAATAGATATCAAAATCAGAGCTACCAATATTTCACTAGTGTACCGAAATTAAATTTTGCATTATCTCAAAACGTTACACCAACACAAGCTTAGTAATTAAGCATATTTTGAAGAACAGGAAAAAAGAATAGAAATAAATTAACTCTAACGTTAAAGACAGTACGGGCAACAACTCCTTCGACCACTTCACTAGCTAATTCTTCTTCTTCTTCTTCTTCACTAGCTTGGTTTTTAGCAAAAACCCTAGAAGAAAGTGGAATCCAGGGATAGTTATGTATTTGTTAAAATTGTTTTACATGTGAAATGGGTATCGAACTCCAGCTGCCAATACTCTCTGTTGCTCTATCTGCATCATTTATTAATGTCATTAGTTTACATTTTTATTCTACTATACACCCACGGGACAAACATAAAGGTTGTTTTAGTAAATTTACTTGGAAAAGTTCATGTAATTTGTTGTTGAGGTAGCAGTACTCATTTTCTAGCATCTCTAAAGCTCTCAAGCACCTGAAAAAAATATAGGAACTAAACATTAAACATAACAATTAGATCCTATTCCACGGTCAGAAAGACTTTCTTTCAATTATTTACAAGTTTTTACAAGATATTTTATTTTATTTTTTTTATAAATAATTTAACATGATTCTAACTTAATTCTCTCTCCACCCCGAGTATGATTCAAATCTCAAATTTCTTATTTTGTGTTTTTTTTTTTTTCGTTTAAGCGAAGTAGGTAAAACGCTCAGACTCTTATAAGAAACACACTCACTGAATTCAAACTCAGGACCTCAAAATCAGATCTTGAGTCTTACGCCACCGAGTCACACCCTTTGTAGTTATTTTCACTAAAACGATTTTACTAAAAGAATTAAAATCGCACCCACATAATCTATTGAAATTACTGATCAATATTGTAATTTGTAATTCTTGATCACTCATCTATGACATAATTTTTATTTTTCTTAAACCAAAATAGTAAAAAGATTTTTAAAAATACAAAATTTGCCTTTTGAAAATATTTGATAAAAAATATAAAAATGATGTACTAGGAGACTGTCAATAAGTACAAATAGCATTGTTAATGAAAATTTTAAATTAAGCATGTTCTTTCTTTCTTCTCTGTGTGCGAGTGTGAAAGCTCGAGAAAAGAGAAGGAAAGGAGAAAGAAAAAAAAAATACCCGGCACGGTTGTTCTGTTCAGAAGCGGCACGAAAGGCAACGCAAACGTTTCTGACTCGTTTGGCACCTATGCTTGAGCTGCTACCCATCATCTGATTCAAATGGATTCCCAATTTCTTGTAATCTGAAAACTCCTTATCCATCCTGTCTCATCACACACCCACATTTTTTCATTTAATATTTTCTGCATTTAATACTAATAAAAATTCAAATGAACTTGAAGGGAGAGAGAAGAGACATTGGTTTGCAGATTAAATATTCTAAAAACAGTTATTATTATTATTATTTAGTTATAAATTGACTTATTTTGAACCGAAATATTTTTGTTTTTGTTTTGCGTTCTGACAGAATTGTAGGAGTATAGAAAAGATTCTGATGTACGTGGTCTCGTAAATTTGATTGTTTTTAGATTATGAATCTTTGGCAATAGTCAAAATTCAAATGTGTTTGATTTAGTACCAGAAGAAGCCATAGTGTTTTGAAAAAAAAAAAAAAGGATAATTATTTTGGCTACAAAAAAAGTATGAGTTTTAAAACTGAAGGAGTAGGAGATGAAGATTACAGTAGTGATCTGAGATTCCTCAAAAGCTTCTCTGACTCATGGAAGTAAATGTTGACAACTTCAGAAACGAAGTTAGGGGAGCTCTCATCTTGAAGTTGCTGCAGTTGCAAGAACTGCTCATCAAGTACTCCCTAAATTCAAAAATAATAAACCCAAAATTAATGATCATTTTCAGCACCAACAAATTAAACAAAGAAAACAAAATTAGCAAGATGCATGATTATGAACCTGGTGAAAGAGTAATGCAAGCAAACGGTTCATATCGGCTAGTAACCGATCCGTATCCAAGCCAAGCATCCACAAAGGAAGACCCGTTTTGGCTAATTATGGATAACTTTGCCTTTTGTTTATAGATTTTGCTTTTCACTTTCACTTGTCTCAGGGTTTAGGGTTTTGTGTCTAGCGGGAGAGTAACTGCTATTTAAATATGCCGGTGGTTCGTCTTTGCACTCACTAACTTCACACATTTCACAATTTAAAAACTGATACTTGTGAATAAAATATTAGCGCGTGTAAGACAAGAGCAAAGTTTTTGTCTTGGAGTTCAGCAGTAATACTATTACTATAAGCCCATTATATCTTAATATTATTTTCAGAACCGAAATTGATTTTGACCAGTTGAATCAATAAAATTAAATATTATTATAAATAATTTTAATTAATTAAAAATATTAATTTTTTATTTTTTATTTTTTTTTCAAAAAATATTTAAGAATCGGTCTGGTCTGATTCATCGATTTTAATCGACTTTTTAGAGGTCAGGTTTTTAAGGCTTAAATAGACCAAACTCGCGGCTAGTTCTTGATTCGACCGGTTCAATCAGCCAGATCCAATTTTTAAAACATGAGATTTAAGATTAATGAAAATATATTTAATTTTTTTCCAATTTTCCAAATTTAATTTTCTTTTTCAAGTCCACACTTCAAATACATATGTTGATTTATTTTTGTGAGAAGCATTTGTGTTTGCTAACATTTTTTTTCATAGAAACACTTATTAACACCTATTATATATAGATTTACTTCATTTCAAAAAATCATATCAATTATAAAATCATAGAAAAATAAATTACACATGAGAGATTCAAACCCTTTACCTTAAGAACAAAGAGGAGATGCGAACTAATTCAACCAATGAGTTTCACTTATGATTATAATTTTTGAAAAACTAAAATAGGGTATTTTTGGTCAATACACAGCGACTGAGCTCACATGCCAAAAGTGAGAGTGAGAATAAAGGTTTTAATCTTTTAGATAGAAAATTAGGGCGTGCATTGTGGGTCCTAATCGAGGTGAGTGTGGGGTATCAACCAGACCAGACCAGCCCACAAGTGAAATTAAAAAGAACAAGTAAGAGAAGAGGGTTTCAGTGCTGACCTATTGTCCCCGTAACCGGTCACCTCGCGTGCAGTCTGCAGGGACAGTCTTCTCCCGACAACTGCCTGCAGCCGGTAACTGGTCAGTCACCTCACCTCACCATTTCTGAAAACACACACTACAAAAAATGTACCGCCACTTATTTTTAACCTTTTGTACTATTAAATTCCACTTTTGTCTTACATGCTGACTAAATAGTAACACCTGTTTGCACTTTCTTATTTTTCCTTCCCATTCACTCTTTTAACTTTTTCTCTGAGTTTCTCTTTCTTTCTCGGGAAAATTTTAGGTTTTTTATATTGTTAGTGAGTGGGCCTGCTGCATTGAAGTGCCCGGTAAACATGGCTAACAGTGAATGACAAGTGGTGGGAGTGACACGTGGCCAAATGGGTAATGCTTGATATTGGGTGATGGTATCATGATGTGGCAGAAGAGTGGGGTTTTTAGGGCATGATGCTCAATATGATCATAACAATGAGACTTCTCAAAAGGGTATTGAATTTTGATGGTTAACTTGGGACTCTTTGTATAGTCACTATCCGATGCACAAAAATATAGGTGTCAATGAATCGTTGAGGTTTCCTATTCACTTTTTGTGTTATGGGAGTATGGGACCCTGATAATCAATCACGGTTTGTTAATTTGGATGATAATTTTTAAGACACCCTTTTTGGTGCTATTATTTATATGTATGTCAAAAAAAAATTAGAATGATTTTAATAAGTGGAAGTGCATAAATTATTCCCTTTTTTTTTTTTTTTGTTTATAGAAGTAATGGCTACATAAATTATTCATTTCTCACACGGTTACATAACAATTTAATTTATTGTCATCATTAGTATGTTTTTACACTAATTAAAACTGATATCTTTGGAGAACATAAAGAGTGTAATAATTTACGCAATAAGCATGAAATTTGTATTCTTGGGCAATTACCAATAACTTGAATTTTTTAGTTAAATAATTTCACTAACAAATTATTGAGTTAAGGTCTCAAATTTGAGACCACAAACGTACAAACTCTATTTTTATTATTTTAATTTCTTGACTCACTTATATGTTAGTCAATTTTTTTTAGCTTTTGTTTCACGTCTCCCTCCATGTTTCAGGTGAGAAGGCATGTCAAGAAAAAAAAAAAAAACTCTTAAAACTTTTTAAAATCTTTTCTTAGAGTGTAATATTATATCTTTAAATTCTTATATAAACTGATATGACATAATATGATTGATTAAATTAAAAAAAAAAATTAAAATATATAAATAATATAAATAAATCATGTGTGTTAAATCATATTTTCATTATATGTTGAATTTGAATGCATTTATGGTATTATAAAAGGAAAATGAATATAAAATTTTACTTCAAAGCCGTACATAGCCTGCTTTCTAACATATTCAAATATAGATATATTAATGGGCATAGTGTTTGTTTAGTTTATAGTCTTAGAAGCATGTTAATTTGTTTATAGAATCCTCGACATGCTCACTCCAAAAGAGCATGATTTTCTATCGACTTCAGCAAACTAAAAAAATATGAATATATAAGTTGATATCTCCTGAATATTATAAGTAGTAAACTTTCAATCTTATATAGGAGATGTCTGGATAATATTACAACTATATTAATCTATTTTTAAGTAGATTTCAAATTATAATATATGTAGCATTGTAATAATCATTAAAAAAAAAAAAAAAAAAAAAAACCTCTTTCTTTTTATAGAAAACAAATGAAAAAGAATGGACGAAGCCTGCTTTGGATTGACGTAAGCATTAATTTATAAATTATTGAGTAGTGAGCCCGTAAATGTTTTGTTTACAGGAATCACTTTTGAAGGCGATTACACCCATGTAAAAAGTGCTTAATTATATTTTAACCTAAAACTTCATAATCATGCTTCTCTGGTTATTATTTACTGTGGCAATTATATTATTATTATCCATTGAAAACAAACCATTCTTTTTTGTCCCTTAAAATATTAATTTTCTTTTGTCACTTCTCTCGTGCTTTGAAATTCCAAATGTTGGGGAAGAGTTCTCTTCTTCCACATACCCTAAATTAAGTTGCAATAATTTTTTAAGTGATTAATAATTTTTCAATTCATTGTATTTAAAAGGTTTGAGGTCATTAGGGGATGGGTTATTACACGACAATAGAGGAGAGGACTCATTGCTCGAGATAGTGAGTCATTATCTACTGCAACTTATAGATTGGGGCATATCATAGCTCAAGTGCCTAATTTTGATATTAGTTTTCTGATTGAAATTAAAATGTTGATAATGGTGTTTTGCTACATTTGATTTGATGAATTTTAGATTATAAATTTTTATCAACTGTATACGAATTTGTCATTATTGTCGTTGGTAAATTCTCTTTTGTATTTTTAAAAATACAGAAAATATCTATGTCGTTGTTTTTTCAGAGGTTAAATTTATTTTTTCAAACACTTCCAATAAGTCAGATATGCAGCAAGGGAAATTAACAATAATAAATTATATTTTAACAAACATATATACACAATAGAAATATTTTATAATTGATCATAATTTTAGTGAGAGAAAAAATGTCTTCTCTTTTTGTTTTTTGTTTTTTTTTTTTTTTAAATGTTAACCTGAATTTTGGTTCAGAAAATAAATATACCACTTATTAATTGATTTTTCTAATTTTGGTTCAGAAAATAATTTTTTTTTTTTGTAAACGTTGGAAACCTCGCCGTCAAACTACCTGACCCGAGTTTAAGCGGAGCAAAATGTACCACTGGACTCGAACCCAGGACCTGATAATCAAGTTATAAACCCTTTGCCAACAAGCCACACCCATTGAGAACTTAGAAAATAAATTTACCGCACTTTATTAATTGATTTGTCTAATTTGGGCGTAGTCATAGCCACAGTTCAGGGACCGCCGGTTCCAGTTCTTGAACCGTCGGTTCCGGTTCAAGAAATTCTTGAACCTGAACCGAACCGCTATTTTACGGTTCAGAGATGGTTCAGTGAACCGCCGTTTCCGATTCAAACCCCGGTTCGGTCACGATTCCAATCTCAGTTCCGGTTCCGATTTTTTCACACAGTTCGGAATGATTTTAGACGATTCGGGATGATTCGAACCAATTATAAAATAATTAATTGCACTGTCTTATTTAGGTGTACACTTATCATTGTTTTATAATTAATGGCACTGCCGAACAATATCTGACATTGAGACCTTGTAGCAATTAGAAAATAATAGAAGATAAGGGTATGCTCGGAATTGTATTACCTTTCTAAATAATCAATTCTTAAATAATCGACTTTGCAAATAATTTGGTAATATGAACCATGATTATAAGATAATCACTTCTCAAATAATCTATTATGCATGCTTGGTAAGTAAATTTAAAAGTGTGGTATTCGTATGTAACGACAAATGTGAGCTTGTTTTATTATTTGATACCATATTTATATTATCTTCATATTTTTTCCATAAATTTTTTTTTGTAATTTTTTTTTAAAAGTTTTTAACTTAAATTATTTTCATTTACTTTTCATTTTAAAATCATATTTAATTTAATGTGATCATACATGTCAACTTTCGGTTCGATAGTGATCGATAAAAATCAACATTGATCAAGTGATCAACTATGTAAATATTATTAAGGGTATCAATAAAAAATATATATTTTAAGATGAGAATAAATTTAGTATTGATCATTAAAAATACTGATTCTTAAAAAATCTAATTTTCAAAAGTTATCCTAATCAAGTGACCAACTTCTAAAAATTAGTATAAAAATTGATTATTTAGTAATCGGATTCTCAATTAATCACTTTTAAAATGTGTTTACCAAACATATTTTGGATGCTAAATTATTAAAATAAGTGATTTTTTTGACAATCTAAAGGAACTCCAAACATGCTCTAGTCTAGAAGTGTCCACAATAATTTATAGAATGTGAGTTGATAAACTTTGAAATTTCTGGCAAGATGAAATTTGTACAGCATAAATCTAGTTGAGATGTTGGCTCTATCAATGATTTGTAAGATCCAACAAATTGTTGCAGCAAGCACCCATAATTGAGTTTATTGTAGAATTTAATTATGTTAAGATAAGATAATAGCCCAGCTAGCTTGACTCCTTTATTTGATTTGTCTCTGTATTGGAAGTGAGAGATTGAGAGAGATCAATTCTCAATAAATGTTAATTGATAAATTTCCACTTACACCAATCTTAATTCTTAAAGGGAAAATTTTGTAACTTATGTTTGCACTGGCTAAGGTATGAGATGAGTGGTAACTTTTTAGTCCAATCATGGATTAAATTAGTAATTGGAGATGTGGGATTGGGGTGTATAAAAAAATAAAATTAAAGAAAACAGTATTATGAATTTTAATCCACATATGTGGAATTGAATTGCTCATTATTGGGACCTCAAATCGAATTGTTCAAATTTTGTCGTGGTGTCAAACTAGGAGTGGGTAATGATGTTTATAGACTTGTAAGGAGTCTTCAAATTCTTGTATCACAATAATGTCCATGTTGTTACTTCTTCTAGGCAGTGATCTCAAGTATGAATCTCTCAAATAATGACCTTAAGACTTTCTTAAAAATTTTGTTACAAGTGATTCTTTTGTTGTGATTCTCTGATCACTGTAGGATGTTTATGAGGAAAAAATAGAATTTTATTATTATATAAGAACAGAATTTACAAGTGTTTAACACTCTACAAAAAAACCTCACTATCTACACTCTTTAAACTTTCTTTAGATGAAACTTAATTGTTGGGATGCCTAAAACTTACAAATGAGCTCTGTATTTATAGCAAAACTTATGTTTAAAATTTCATCAAGTGAATAATAATCCACCGGAAGTAGTTTTGGAAGCTTAACTATTTTTCAAACTCCACCTAAAGTACCTTGAAGTTTTGCATGAAGGTAGTTGGCAAACATTAATACAACTGAATTCATCAATTCTCCTCTTCCAATTGCATTTGGAACGATTTTCATCTCATTGCTATTTCGGTTATGTCTCTGCATAGCTCCAACTTGTCTCGAGTAACAACCTTTGTTAACATGTCGGCTGGATTCTCATATATGTGGATCTTTACTAGTCTCAGTAGTTTTTGATCAATCACCTCATGTATCCAATAATTGCGAATATCGATGTGTTTCGTTCGAGAATGATACATTGGGTTCTTGCTCAAGTCCAGAGCACTCTGACTATCATAATATATCTTGTATTCTAGCTGCTTGATCCATAATTCTTGGAGAAAACTCTTTAACCACAACATTTATTTTCCTGCTTCCGCTACTGCAATATACTCAACTTCTGTTGTGGATAATGCAATACACATATACAATCTTGACTGCCATGACACAGCTCCCCCTATAAAAGTGTAGAGAAAACCTAATGTAGATTTTTTACCATCAAGATCTCCTGCCATAACTGAATCTGCATAGCCTTCCAAGATTAGATCAACTCCCCCGTAGCATAGACATAATTTTGATGTACCCTTGAGGTACTTGAGAATCCATTTGACTGCCTCCCAGTGTTCTTTTCCTAGGTTAGAGAGAAAACAGCTCACTGCACCCACTGTGTGAGTAATATCTGGCCTGGTACATACCATATCACATATTAGGCTTCCAACTACGGAAGAATATAGTATTGATGACATCTCCTCTATCTCTTTCTTGGATGAGGGGCACAAAATATTGCTCAGTTTGAAGTGATGTGCTAGAGGAATGCTGACAGGTTTGACATTCTATATATATCGAATCTCCTGATCACATGTTCAATATAATTCTCTTGTGAAAACCACAACCTTTTATTTTGTCTTTCTCTAACTATTTTCATTCCCAAAATCTGTTGAGCTGGTCCCAAGTCTTTTGTGTCAAAAGACTTAGAGAGTTCATTCTTCAGCTGACTGATATTTGCCGCATCTTGTACAACGATTAACATGTCATCCACATATAATAGAAGAGCAAGGAAATTTCTGTCCGGAAACCTTTGAATGTAAACATACTGGTCTGTTGAAGTTCTTTTATAGCATTGACTCACCATGAACGAGACAAACATCTTGTACAACTACCTTGGTTCTTACTTAAGGTCGTACAAGCTCTTCTTCAGCTTGCAAACAATGTTCTATTTTCCTGAAACCTTCTGACTGCTCCATGTAGATTTTT